>JAODXP020000008.1:1364862-1369862 GCA_027497455.2 Sardinella longiceps
GTGTGTGTGTGTGTGTGTGTGTGTGTGTGTGTGTGTGTGTGTGTGTGTGTGTGTGTGTGTGTGATCTGTCTGGTCATCTGACAGTGATAGGGGCTGTGTTGTTGTGGCCCCTCCCTTGGCCCCCATGCAGCATGAGTTGACTGCAGGCATGCGATGCGATGCGATGTGATGTGATGCGGGCCGTGCTGCGGAGTGTTCCGGACCGGAGTGGAGGGGAAGGAGAAGGAGAAGGGAGGCTGGCTGCTTTGGCTGGCTGGCAGGCTGGCAGCGTCTGTCTGCATGGCAGGGCTGTGTCAGCCTTGGCACCGTGGAGCGGGCACTGCTGCACCCCCACCGCAAGCTTTTTATCGCTTCGTCAGACCACTGCGTTCGCTCAGCACAGAGCAGTCCGGCCACGCTGGCACAACTTACACTCTCCTTCGCTCATCTTGGTCCTACACCCCCCCCCCCTCCATCTTAACCTCTCTCTGTTTCTTTCCTTCTTCTTCTGTAGCTCTCTTTTCTCTCTCTCCCTGCTCTCCATCTATCTTCGAGTCTCTCTTTCGCTCTTAAAATGAGATCATAGTTAAGTGGTTGCGTCTGCCAAGTATCACCCATCCTTAAACTAAATACCAAAGGCTTCCTATGAGCCATACCCAGCCATATACGTTGTTACTAACACAATAAAAGTTAATGAGGAGTGTGTGTGTGTGTGTGTGTGTGTGTGTGTGTGTGTGTGTGTGTGTGTGTGTGAGCTTGTGATTGTGTAGGAGAGAGGAGGAGGGCTGTTTTCCTCTCCACTAAATTGAGGCAAGATGTCAAAAACACAAACAGGCCCTTCACTCATGACTCCACTCCCCACACCACAACTGTGGAGGAGTGTTCTACAAGGGCACAAAGAAGAGAGTCTATTCTCTCTCTTTCTCTCTCTCTCTCTGTCTCTCTCTCTCTCTCTCTCTCTCTCTCACACACACACACACACACACACACACACATACACACACACACACACACAAACATATACACTCGCTAAATAACACCTCCCCTTACACATGCTCAACACATTCTCAAAATAAAAACAGCTGCACAAATGCACACACCATAAATATGAGTGGCTGTTTCTCCATTACGTCCATGCAGTATCAGTATGCGTCATGCCTGTGGTTTTTTCAATGTGTGGTAGGCACACACACTCACTGACATACACTGCACACTTAAAATCGCACACACACACACACACACACACACACACACACACACACACAGACCCAAGCTGTCACCCACTTTCCTGTGTCAGCCCTGGCATGGAGGTCCAGCGATGGAGAATGAGGATGCTCTTTAAGCACCAGCCACCAGTGGCGGAGCGACTTGATGAGTCGGTGCGGTGTGTTAGCGGTGGTGGCGGTGGTAGGCATGGGAGGCGGGCGAGCGAGCGAGCGGGCGGGCGAGAGCTTCAGCGGCGGAGCGGAGCGGAGTGCCAGCAGACCTCCAGGGAGGTGCAGTGCACTGGAGCCGTTTCCAAGGCAACCCCCCCTGTACTCTTTCTTATTTCATGTGGGCTTTGAAAATGAAGACCTGATGCTATTAGTAGGAGAGAGAGGCGCTTGGTCTGGCATTTAGTGGCTTTCAGCTTTGTCTTAAACATGCAGCATACTGCCACATGATGCCCACCCCCCACTTACACACACATATACACACACACACACACACCCACACACACACACACACACACACACACACACCACCTCCACCAGTCAATTAGAGCCTGAGAGCATGTTCTACAGTAGGTACTGTTGGCCTATGTTGCCTGATGGAGAGAAGGGGACTGAAACTTGGTCTGGTGGTAGCAGTATGAAAATGTGCTGCACAAAAATGAGTGAGTAAGTCATAAAGATTAAGGCTGATGCTTAATCCATCAGCCAAAGAGGCATTAATGTAGCTGATGAGACCATCAGAGGCAATTAACGGAAGAGCCCTCCTCACTCCTAAGCTCTCTGGTCCTCCTCTAGCGTTCGCTAGCAGTGCATTTATTTCATTCTTTTTAAGCAAGACATCTTGCATCTGGGGTGGAAAGTGCAACTTGGTGCTGGGCTGGCGGGGGCGGGTCACGGTGGGTACCAAAGTTCAAAGGTCACAGCTGACGATCATTTGGAGACAGTGTGCCACTGGGTTTTCCTCTGAATGTCTCTGCTGGAGAGATAGAGAGGGTTTCTCTCCATCCAGAGTTCCATTGTGGGTGTTCTGGCTCCCCCTGCATCCAACACAGCAGGGCTCGGCTGTCCGCTGTTGTCCACAGGCCAGAGTACCTTGTGTGCCGTCTGTGTGACCTCCCTGTCCAACCCAGTGGTGATAAACAAAAACAAAGCCTCCGTGTCCCTTGTGGTCGAATGAGAGCAAGCGCGGGGGTACATTTAGCACGGGGGGGGCCTCTCCCGAGTGTGCCTGTTTGAATGAAAGGCTGATGAAATTCAAGTGGCGCCCAGTAGCCTCATGTCCAACCACACACACTTGGTCGAGTAAATTATTCTCTTTGTCTAGCAGTTGTGTGTGTTTGATGCTCCTGCACTTGATTTTCTAAGCACTCCACAGAATGCTGCTTTCGGAGTTAATCTTCAGGGCCCCTGTCAACACTCCATGGCAGGCAGCAGGGAACCCCCTCACAATGCCCAGGCTTTGGCTTCGCTATCGACACCACTCTTTCTTCACTCAGTCTTGCATGACAGAGGGGGAAAAAAGAGAAAACTAACAAAAAAAAAAGCTCCCTTCTGTTCAAAACCCCTTCATTTTGAGGGTGCCAACAAGAGCTTTGAGGACATGAAACAGGCTCTAGGGTTGCTATTGCTGTGCTACTGCAAATGCTGTCACTTTCCCCCACAAGAGGCACCAACCAACACCCCCCCTCCTCCCCCTCCATCCAAATGTTTGTCCACATGAGGAGTAGCCGGCGGTAGAGCTCCGGGCTCAGGATGGCTTCTCATTACCATCGCCGCAACAGATTTGTTTCCCGGGGAGAAGCAGTTGGTCTTCCATTAGCCCCCTGCAGGCGTCTGATCAGACCCTCCTGCCATGCCGTACCCCTCCCCAATTCCTGGCCAGTCGTCTTCTGCCAGACAGAGCCCCACTGCTGGGGGTCAGGGGGAGGTAAGAGGCTTGTGGGGATTGCATGTTGAACCCCACATGCCTCTACATCCCCTCTCCCACACACACATAACACACACACACACACACACACACACACACACACACACACACACACTGGTATGACCTGATCTGACCCACAGACATCAAATCTCCCCAACTCTTCCCAGAAAACTGCCCAAATACCCAGGGGGTTGTCTAG
Source organism: Sardinella longiceps (assembly GCA_027497455.2). Lineage (NCBI taxonomy): Eukaryota > Metazoa > Chordata > Actinopteri > Clupeiformes > Clupeidae > Sardinella > Sardinella longiceps. The sequence continues at coordinate 1,368,182 of JAODXP020000008.1, forward strand.
TACGTGCAAAGCCCTTGTAAGCACATAGTATGCTGCTCAGAGTTCTGATTCAGAAAAGTTAACAGTCTATTACTGCTCTACAAGCAAGGGCAACAGATATAAATTGATGTAAAAGCTATCCTTATTTAGATGTCTGTGATCTAACAATGGACTTTGCTCTGTATAGGCTGTTAAGAGTAAGAGAGACAGAGAAAGAGAAACTGCTTTGATATGCGTTGCAATGTATTTCACTAAAAGTCCAACTACATTGAATTTACAGAGATATATATTTCCACCTCCACTTGGATTGTTTTGGCTTGATTTGTTTTTACTTGACAATATTTAACCTGTTGTGTTTGGTTCTTGCTTACAACTTTGGTGTTGTAAGATTACTTGGTAATTATTAATTATTATTACAGTGCCAATGATTTTTTTTTTTTTAATATTTCTGAAATTAGAATTTTTTATTTATTTATTTATTTATTTTTTTTTTGTTGGGAGTAGAAATTTATTTAGACTAAAAATGTAGCCTACTGTAAATCAGGAGTCATCCAGGCTGCAGCTTGAACTGACCAGTGACACTGATGTGTCCATGTGAACTAATCCTCGATCTACTTGTACCAGAGGTCACCGGAGACTCAAGGGTGCGCTTTGAAAAAAGCAACACGGTCAAAATTTGCTCTGTGTATCTTATCCCTCTCTCATACTAAAATGCCTGCCAGACAAGGCCGAGTTTGTACAACCCTGAGGTAATGCCAATGCGCTTGCCAAGCTCGAAAAGGCTTCAAGAAGCAGTGAGCTAAGTGGTGTTGGTACCAGGCCCAGATGTTCCTGAAACAGCAGCACGCACAGCCTCCTTGTTTATCTCTCCACAGGCCTACCGCGCCCTATTGGCCGGTGGCTGTACTAAGCGCTGCCACTCACGTTCCAGTTTCCCCTGTCCTGACGTAGGTAATTGATTCCATTAATCGCTTCTCATCGGGAACACTCTTCAGACTCGAGTGGGCGACAACTAACTGCTGAAGGGCCTCCCAATGCGGCGACGCTGATTTCCTCTAATCATCTGAAGTCTTTTAATTAACACACACAACACGCGACAGGACAGGTGGGACGGCGCACGGCCGGATGACAAACAGGCATCCCGTCGGTGGTGGCGGGAATGGCACAACGGAGAGACCGGCAGTTGGTCTCGCTCGCGACACCTTTGCCATGCAGCTGTTGGCAGGTCTGTCGTGCTAACACACCGCTCAAATTGCCATTTAAGTGTTGCAAGCTGCCGTGAGTTAAACAGGATCGCACCGGGACTTTAATCCCTCTGACGGCCCAGTTTAAAGGCAACTCCTGGGCAGACGGGTAGGTTTTATCATTCCTTTTCCTAATAATGTGGGAGACAGAATTTAATGCTCCGCACTCGACAGTAGCTCGAAACACGAAGCTGTCTAGACCCCATTAAACATGCCATGCGCTGTGATTTATGGTTGAGCTTATTCATAAATGCAAAGCAACATGTCACCATACAGGCCTACACTCAGAAAGAGAGAGTCCTGTCTGTTTTTCCTGTGCTGGAGACAGCCGGGGAGCAGGCCAGTTGGTAATTGTAGTCCCTAAAAAGTAGCAGGTTAAATAATTTATGGAACAAATGCATTTGCCAAAAGGTGCTAGGTTTACAACATGTTTTATTCCACTCCAGCAATTTAAGGAG
>JAODXP020000008.1:1379862-1622362 GCA_027497455.2 Sardinella longiceps
TCCTTTGTATGCCTCTGTGTTTAGTGGTGTGTTTGTGCCTTCGTTGGTGCGTTATTCACCTTGTGCGATTGTGAGCCTCTGAATGGATGTCTTGTTCAACACCAGCACTGCCATGAGAGGAGTGACTAAACGAGGTGGATTATATAGTGTGGGGATTGAAAGGAGGCACTGAGATCCAAGGACATGACCAACAGCTGTTTTTCTGACTTGCATCTGATGGATGTTAGTTAGTTTTGTTGTGCCTTTTCACTGAATGTGAACCTCAGTGTCACACACACACACACACACACACACACACACACACACACACACACACACACACACACACACACACACACACACCAAGTTTGTAGGTGAAGAGACCCATTGTAATTCTCCTCGACGAGAGCAGGAAATGGTTTGTTCAACAGTGCCCCCTAGAGGTGAAATGGTGGAGAGTGGCAGAATTATTCATAGTGCATTATAGTAACTGCAATCAAAATGTGTGCTGCATACAGAGCCCTGGCTTTCCTGCTGCTGTCTCTGCTCACTGAGGCAGGAGTAGATTGTGCCTTGCCTTTGCACGGCTACATCGTGCTTTTCACTCACAACATCCTTCACTTGAGATCATGATAGGATTTAGCCAGTCTTGCTCTCTTTAATGCCAAAATATTATTTAGATTTGAACATGTATGTGTTGCTCATCATACTCTGTTTTTGCATTATTCTTTAAGGTGAGATCTTACTCTTTAAATGACAGCATTATAGTAAGCTGTAGGCTGATGTAGTAGTGTGATGGTCCTCAGACAGATGCCTGTGGCGGAGGTGTGCTCTTCGAAGGCCTCTCGGAGGCTTGAGTTGGACGTCGAGAGTGCCGGGAGTGGCCGGACCTTTAATATTTCATCAGGATGGCCTCGGTTGTAATCTGATAAGTCCATTTGTACGGAGGGAATTCTGAGAGGTAGTTGAGCCCAGCGTCTCAGGAAGGCTGCGCCTTGATGAGGCTCATTATCATTAGCGGATGGATGCTGACGCTGAGTGAGTGTGTGTGTGCGCGTGTGTGTGTGTGTGTGTGTGTGTGTGTGTGTGTGTGTGTGTGTGTGTGTGTGTGTGTGTGTGTGTGTGTGTGTGTGTGTGTGTGTATTGTGTGTGTGTGTGTGTGTGTGTGTGTGTGTGTGTGTGTGTGTGTGTGTGTGTGTGTGTGTGTATGTGTGTGTGTGTGTGTGTGTGTGTGTCCCACTCCCAGAGATTGCGTCTTTCCGCTGGGCTAATGGATCCTCCACAGGCGGAGCTCAGGGAAGTGTCCACACCCAGATCCCCAGTCCTGGACTGGCCTTCCGCTCCCCCTCCATCTGCTCCCCTCTGGCTCTGCTGGGCACGGGCTGGAGGATAGAGGATGGATGGATGGATGGGTGGATGGATGGGTGGATGGGGAGCCACCAGTCACAGACTGCCTCTGCTTCCTCTGGGCTCCAGCTGTGCAGGAGAGCCCTGGCTGGGATCATCCCCAGCATCTCTTGTATCTTCTGTGTTACGCTGGGATAGACTCTGTTGTGGACCTCATGTGTACCATTGTAGTGAATGGGCGCAGTGACTATAAAAGGCTGTGTGTGTGTGTGTGTGTGTGTGTGTGTGTGTGTGTGTGTGTGTGTGTGTGTGTGTGTGTGTGTGTGTGTGTGTGTGTGTGTGAATGTATGAATGTGTGAGTCTGTGTTTGTACATAATACATATGCCACATATTGATGTTCAGCTCAAGTAGAACACGTACAAAGAATGAGCAAGTAAGAGGGAAGGAAACAGGGAAATGAGGAAGAGCAGGGGTGGCTTAAGAGACCGCACACACACACACACACACACACACACACACACACACACACACACACACACACACACACACACACATACACACACACACGGCGCCTTTTAGCCTGAGCTCTTTACGGTGATGAATGAGTGTGCTCAGTGCATTATTTTTAGACGGGTTCGGCCCATGAATAATGCAGAGGGTTTCCATGTGGAAAGAAACGAATGTTCTGTTTGGGTCTCAGCTTCTGGATCTTTCTCTCTTCCCCTCCCACCCCCGACTCCTCCACCCAGCTCTGCTCCTTTTAGGCAGAGAGAGAGGAGTGGAGGAGAGCAGAAAAGAGAGGGATGGAGGGAGGGAGGGAGGGAGAGATGGAATCCTCCTATAGGAAGCGCTTGCTTGGTACCCTGCTGCCGTAAGGAGACCTCTCTCTCTCCTAGGCTACGTTCACCTCTGCGAGGTCCACTGGCCAGCCGTCATCAATTATTGAGGCTGACAAATTCGGCCCTCTCACCTCGGTCCATAATTAATCAGTGGCCACTCCACCTAAATGCCCGGAGGCTCCTCAATCTCAGGTGACCCTGAGAATGCAGCCGCAGTGTCAAAGCACCGACAAAGTGTGTGTGTGTGTGTGTGTGTGTGTGTGTGTGTGTGTGTGTGTGTGTGTGTGTGTGTGTGTGTGTGTGTTTATGTCTGGGTGTTGGGAATCTGGGGGAGCGGTGGGGGGGACGGAGTTGGGAGCGGTGCTGGAAATTCCAGCCTAGATTCCCATGATTGAAATGACCTTTTAAGGTCTGCTTTAAGGGCTGCTTAAATGGCAGTCTGATCATTAGACAAAGAACAAGTGGGTTTATGCTGAAGTGCTAGCGCTGCACATAGGTAAACAAAGACAGATAGAGCACTAGAAGTGGAAAACAAGAACAGCCAGGGATAGAAACGGAGAGATGCAGTGAGAATGGAGAGAAAGAGAGGGAGGGAGGGAGGGGGGGGGGCGGTGAGAGAGAGCAAGAAAAAAGTTGACAAGCCTGAACATCTTCAGAGCCTTTTTTCACGTCATTACAGTAAGTTGTTTGACCAGAATTATTTATTCATCCGTAAATGTGGACTAAAAAAAACCTTCTTTCTAGGGTGCAAATGATAACCAGCTTGACTGGACAACTGCTGTTATTGTGTTTATACCCTTCGGCTACCCCTGGGCAGACAGACAGACAAGTCTTCAGGTGGCCCTTGAAAGGGATTGAAGCTGATTCAATCCTGACATACAGAATTGTATGGATCAGCAGTCCCCCTGCAGGCAGAAAGATCACCATATGAATGTTAGAATATTACTGAGATCAGAAGTGTGGGTGCTTTTTGTCCTATCTAAATCAGACTGGGTCACACAGACCTCAGATCAGTGACTATACACTTCATTCCTGTCCACAAATAGAAAAAAGTAGAACTCCTTGCTCTTAAGTACAGTTTCAGTATCTTCTCATCTTTCAGTACAATGCATATTTAAGTACAATGCGTATTTTACAGTGTAATATAGAGCAGGGGCATTTTTGTTGAGGGCCACATGAGCATTGGAATTTTCCTCAGAGGGCCACCCTGCCATGTCTTCATGTGTGACCACAAATATAGGATAATTAAGGAGTTACCAGAATTGTGTTTTTTTGCATCGCTAGAATTATTTTCAACAGGCCACAAAGCTCCAAGCCTTGTGTTTGACAGCCCTGCTATAGAGTGTGTGAGTAGAGTGTGTTTATGAGTCGAGCGTGTGTTTACTGTGTGTATCAGTGAAAGGGGGGGAAGGTTGTTGAGTCTGTCTGAGGGGATCTTCAGCCCTGGTTGTCTGTGGCGGAGCTGCATGTAAACCAGGCCCAGGGAAGTTGAGCTTCCCCTCCTTCCTTAATTAATCTTCAAGAGGCCCTTTTAGCTTCCTTTTTATTTTTCTGATCTGAGGCAGTTTGATGGTTCTTTTGTGCATGTGCACAGAGATCAATGGGGAGCTTTTCTCCCTAAAGATCCCCCTGACAAAAAGATTTTGCTCTGTCTCTTTTGCACTTTCTCTCTTGTCATTCTCATCTCTCTCTCTCTCTCTCTCTCTCTCTCTCTCTCTCTCTCTCTCTCTCTCTCTCTCTCTCTCTCTCTCTCTCTCTCTCTCTCTCTCTCTCTCTCTCTCTGTCATTTTGTCTTCACAGCCCTTCATGTCCCCACGCTACCCAGGTGGTCCCAGGCCTCCGCTCAGAATACCCAATCAGGTACTCCACCTACTCATAGGCTCATAGAACTCTGCCCAGACTCCCTCCTACAGTCTGCTAGAGTCTGGTGCATTTGCACTGTTACTATTGGTCTAATGACTGCAGTGTTATAGTTTCCTCTGTGGTGTCACATGGTTGCCTGACACACTGTGTTTCTCCACTCTGCTCTGTTGGATGGGGTTAGGCACTAGGAGGAGTCCCTGGTAACCAGGCCTTACTGTCTGCTGGGATGGATCCAACACGGCAACAAGGTCTGTCTGTCTGTCTGTCTGTCTTTTGGCTGGGTCTGTTGTCTCAAAATGCACAGCACCGAATAGGATTGTCCCTAGTGGTTTGCCATACGTCTTTTCTTTTTGTGTGTGTGGTGATTAGGCCATCCAAACATGGGCGGAGGAATGCAGCGAATGACGCCACCCAGAGGGATGGTTCCACTCGGGCCACAGGTAAGACTCTGACCAAAGCTAATCAGAGGCTTTGCTATGGGGCTTCAGACGTCATTTGAATCCAACACTGTAGTATGGGTCAACAATTCAATACAGTCTCTATGTCATGGATCCCTTGCTTACCTGGTTAAACAGTGCAGAATGCAGACTCAAAGTGGCTGTGGTTTTTGTACCGGTATTTCTACTTGCTGACAGTGTTGTTGTCTCTCTGCAGGGTTACGGTGGGGGGATGAGGCCTCCACTGAATGCCTTAGGTGGTCCAGGGATGCCTGGGATGAACATGTAAGCTTTCAGCAGCTCCTCTCTTCTCTGTCGGCATGTTTACATCTCCTGTAGACATTACATCAACACAGTGACTCGACTCCATATATCTAATATATGTGATGATGACACTGTTTGTATGAGCGATGTGAATACATCCTGGCTCTTTCTGTGTTTCTACAGGGGACCCGGAGGAAGACCATGGCCAAACCCACCCAACGCTAACTCAGTGAGGCCCTGCGTATACTAATATTCTGTGACTGGTTACTGCTTGTTACTGTGTTTTTCATGTATTATTTCCGTCTCAAGGAATGCAGTCTTTAACATTCTGTTCTATGTGCTCACTACAAGACAAAGCAAAAACAGCACTCCTTCCTCACATCTTTTTGCTGACAATTTTTTTTCCCTCTCTCTCTCTCTCTCTCTCTCTCTCTCTCTCTCTCTCTCTCTCTCTCTCTCAACCCCCTCCGCATTGCTGGCATTTAGATCCCCTACTCCTCGGCATCTCCCGGGAGCTATGTGGTAGGTAACACATCCATCTTTATTCCGACACACACAGGGAGAGAAAGTGCTGAGGAGGCCGTGAGCGCTGGGCCCCTGGTTACTGGCGCCAAACCCCCTGCCTGCCCTGCTCACCTTGGTCCCCCCCACACTGTAATTGCTTTCTGCCCACTTCTGCACTTGGAGACACATAAGAGTCTCTTACAGCACTTTTGACTGTATATGAATGAACTATTTCAGTTTTACCATCTGCATTGTTGCATCGCCTACCTATGTTTACTAATGTGGATACCAAACACATCCTGTGTTTGTATTTTCACTGATCAGTCTTAGGCTTAGGTAATTAATCCTGTATCCCACCCCCCGCCCCCTTCATTTGTTGTATTTTGCATTGGGTTGTGCCACATTGTGCAAATAGTGCTGATACACAAAACAGCAACGTGCAAGTTGTGGTGTTACTGTAACGCAGCTCCTGCATATCCAGGTCCCTGTCCACAGCTTCTCTCCTGGCCACTCGATTAGGCCTGAGGTGCGCTGCTGCTGCTGCTGCTGCTGCTGCTGCGTCGTCCGCCAGTGTTTACGGAAAGCAGCTCGGCCGCAGGCAGCGGGGCTCGGGAAGCCTGGGTTGAGTCAGCAGAGAGAGGGAGGGGGAGGCCTAATTAGATTTGGGGAGGCATGGAAGGTGGGGGGGTGGGAGGGAGGGTGGGTTGGGTGATGGAGAGGGAGTTGGTTGTTGTTCTGCACGGGGGAGGAAGATATGCAGACTGCTGACCACAGCCACAGACCCGAGCAGCGGGGATCACTGCACACAAACACTGTTGGGTGCTCCTCGTAAAAACAGCCAGCGATCGGGTGGGGGGGGGGGGGGGACGTGAGGTAGTGGGGCAGTGGCCCACTGAGAGCAAACTGACTCCCTGACTGTCTCCAATGAGGACAGGGTGGGTTATGAGCCATGCAAGGGATGAGTTTGTTTTGAAATAGCCTCTGTGTGATCACTCCAGAAGAGCTTCACAATTAAAGGAGAGGTTGTTTGTTTCATCAATTCGTTGCTCAGCATTCACAGTTGGTTCATACAAGGTTAATTTGCGAAATATGTTTCATCTTAGTGCTTACTGAGAAGCCTCCAGTTGATGCTATGAGCACCATCTAATAAGTGTTGCATAATCAGGCTGTTTTGTAGACTTTTATGAATGCCTATGATGTCTGGTGAGGGTCTAGTAAAGATACAGACAGTTTGTTTGGAGCCCTGCTGAGAGAAGTTTGAAAACACAGCCATGGCCACATCTGTTGTCATCAGACTTGTCTTATTTGTTTGTTTATCTGTTTACTTGTTTGTCTTTGTCAGGGTCCCCCGGGAGGCGGAGGCCCCCCTGGAACGCCCATCATGCCGAGCCCAGCAGGTACGGAACTTTCTAGTCCCTCGCATTCCTTAAGGGCCAATTAGGAAACAGAAAAAAAAAGCCACTGGTTAAGGATTAAATACATCTTATCACCATATTTCATCTTGTAATTGTAACTTAACATTAGACCTCTGCTTGGCTCTTTGAACAAGCCCACACTTATTTTCCAGACTCCACCAACTCGGGCGAGAACATGTACACCATGATAAATGCAGTTCCACCAGGAGGAAGCCGGCAAAACGTAAGCATGGCGCGGCGGGGTTATTTTCATGATGAATCGCGGTGGGAGAAAAGGCCATAAATTACAAAACAAATAAATTAAGAGCAGTAGACAGCTCAGCGGGTATACATTACTCCAGCCCCTCCAGTCTAGGCCCCCATCTCTCCTTTAAATCTCGCTAATGCAGCTCTTGGCAAAGGCTTGGAGGGGCCGGTGCCTGTGCCTGTGCCTGTGCCCGCGCCCGGGGCTGGATTAATCCTTGAGTGCTGGACCCAACCTCACTGTCCTGACCCCTGTGCACCGTGATTTAGCACCCAGCCCGTGACTCACAGTGGGTGCTCTGTTCTGGGACTGTGATCTCGCTGACCCCGACAGGACTCCTGTCGTCCACTCGCCTTCTTCCCCTTTTTTTCCTCCCTCCTTCTCTCTCTCTCTTTTTCTCTCTTTCTCTCTGTCTGTCTCTGTCTTTCTTCCTCAGTTCCTGCTCATGCTCGCTCTCCTTGTCTCCTGTGCTTGCCAAGGCAGCTGGTGCCTGATTGAGGAGGTCTGTGGGGGAGAAGGCAAGGCAGTCCCAGTCCCTGGGTCTACAGCAATGTACAAGCTGTCATTCATTTAGCAGGGATATTAGCTCTAACTGGCATTCACTCTGGGCCTAAGCAGGTCATTCATTTGGATTTGTCATGCTGATGGTACCTGGGATGACAAAGATAGACTGAGAGACAATTGTAGATGTCTGTATCAAAACGGGTCTTATCTTTTATATACAGACAAATGATAATGACAAGTGACAAAGATGATCAAATGAGGCAAATAGATAAATTGTGATACAAGACTGATCTCAGTAGGTGACTAACACATTGACATATGTCTGAATGTGGCCTTGGGTCGTATCAAAGCCTCTTTAGTGCTGGCCTGTAAATGGAACTGTGTTCGTGTGTGTGCGTGTGTGCGCACGTGTGTGTGTGTGTGTGTGTGTGTGTGTGTGTGTGTGTGTGTGTGTGTGTGCTCAGTGTGTACCTGCCCCTGTGCTCATGTCCACATGTGCATATGTGTTTGTCCCACAGTTCCCCATGGGTCCAGGGGGAGATGGCCCAATGGGAGCGATGGCGGGCATGGAGCCCCACCACATGAATGGATCACTAGGTGAGACCTCAAGGCACACGCCTCCCAGATAATATACTGACTGTGCCCCCTGTACTCCCCAAGTATCTTGCCCAAAGATCTTACCACTACCACACTACTGTAGTGGTTGAAAACAGTTTTAATTCTGATACAGTGATGTGAGCCAGTGTGGATGTAGCTTTAATCCCTTTAGCTGCATACCTGCTTGAAATGTTTCTGAGCGTCCCAGACTGGGCTTGTGCTTGCATGACATTGTGTTAGAATCATACTTAAAACAATGGCTACTTTTACAAGTATCCGAACATTATCAGGATATTAAGTATCCAAGCTTTGTGTTTTGGATACTCGTAAACACCTTATCTTGATATCTGACATGGTGAAGGATTCCAGAGTGTGACATCTGAGACATGCTGATACATGCCAAGACAATCTAGGGACGCTTTTTAGAATTAACTGGAATATTAAGATTTATCATGTAAACAGGGATATTAATAACCTGATTTCTCTGCATTTATGTAAACACTGTATCCTAAATCTGAACAAAACTAGTGTAAGGCTCATATCCTCATATACAGGATACTATAGTGCATGTAAACATAGTCAATGCAATGGCCATTGTATTCTTTTTCAGCTACTTTGTCCATGCACGTCCATGCACCATCTAGTGGAGGTTGTTGAGGAAATATTCATGTCATGTCTTACAAAATATCATTGCAAACAGAGTGGTGTATGGTGCAAAGTACAGTGAAGAATTATTTGTATTCAGGCTTTGGAGGGAATGCTAAACCATTTGATTACTAAATGAATGAGATTCTAAACGCTCTCCCAGTGGCCTGGTTACTGGTGAAGAGCACAGATACTATACACTGTTATAGAAATGATTATTGTTCAAAATGGATTTCTGGTACTGTATTAGGCTGTGACTTGTCAGAATAACTTGAAGGACATGCTTCTCTTTGCCCACCATCTAGGTTCAGGTGATATGGACAGCATCCCCAAGGTTCGTTCATTATACTCGTGCAACTGCAAGATTGCCTTAATCTATGTTAATTACCCTACAATGTTATTGAGAAAATGAGAATAAACCAAGCGTGCATCTGATAAAATGCTAATGATCACTGCGCATGTTCCTCCTGATGTTCCTCCAGAATTCCCCCGGCAACCTCAGCATGAGTAACCAGCCTGGCACCCCACGAGACGACGGCGAGATGGGAGGCAGCTTCCTCAACCCCTTTCAGAATGAGAGTGTAAGTGCCCTGCAACTCAGTCGCCTCGGGGTGCTTAGAGTGCTTCAACACCTTTAACACTGGGATCCCATTGTGTAGTTGTTCAGCATATTCAGTGACAATGACATTTTGTAGTTGTTCAGCACGCTCAAAATGATTTTTATTTCTGCTAAAGTAATAGCAGACATTTGTGGAAACATACGTGCTGAAAACAGGTATTTGTTAGTTATTTTGTGTGTAATGTTTGTTGTTTGTGTTCTGTTGTAGTACTCTCCAAACATGACCATGAGTGTGTGAGTGGCCCTTTTTGAGATCCTGTGGAATCAGCAAGGAGACAAGGGAACTAACTAGTGCAAATGCGCTGTAGCCAGCCCTCTTTTCCAATGAGAAGAAAGTGGGTCCAAGCCCCTTCACCCCGCGCCCCCCCACCCCCCCTACATCAGTCCCTTTTTGTAACGTCGTTTCACTTCCCCCGCTACAGAGGACTGAGCGTTGAACTCTAACCAATCACACAGAGGGAAGACTACAGCAAGATAACTATGTTAATATTTGTATCTTTTGTGTATATATGTGGGTGTACAATCAGAAGTTACATGTGCATGTGTATACAAATGGAAGTATATTACTTGATCCGTGTATGGACGGATAAACAGACAAACAGAAACTGTATATATTGAGGTTGAACTTCATTGATATGTCCTTTGTCTCATTTTCAACTAAATCCAATCATAACCTTTCTTATTAGTCAATGATGTCTCTCCCTGATGTTTTTTGTATATATAGGCTATGAAAACTGTGTGAAGTCCAAAGGAAGGGCACAACAATAATTGACTGGGTCCTAAAACAGCTAATAGTAAACATGATCATGAGTGGTAAGGGCTGGTATCTATCTAAGGGATAAAGTAATGTCCTCAGGCCATCACAAGAAAATATTTCCCAACAGGGCACACAGGACCTGACACCAAAGGTGAAGTGTCCTGTTTCGTCCTGAGGGGGAAAATGGTCCTATAATGACCGGTGGACAATACATTATACAAACATCTTTTTAATTTAATTTCTTAACATTTCATGGCTTTCACGGATAAACATTTTGCAATGGAACTTGAACTTGAAACAACATAGCTGATCTCATTTCACTTTCAACAAAAGTGATAAGTGAATAATCTCTACTTGCAGAATGATATGCAGATCGTGAATTTGAAGCAAAAAAACTGTTGTTCAGAGCAGTCATAAATAACTGACCACCGAACGGTGTGAAGGCTCAAAGTGAATGGGACCTCCCGCAGCATTGTGGAGAGTCGGATAATAAAAGTCTAATAAAATTGAAAAGTAGCCTACTACACTGACAAAATCCCAAGTGGCACTATCTTTATGAATTGCCATGGAGATGACAGAGGTGATATTAATAAGAAGAATTGGTAAGATCTTGAAACAAACAATTCTATGCTATGAATTCGTCTGAAGCACTTCACCAGCCAGCTCCCTTCAGTGGTAAAGAGTTGAGTCATGGTTCAATACAAGGAATTCTAGTGATGATTGCATGTCTGCAACTGTTCGCTTACCTATGATTCAGCGCCATATACAGTATACAGGCAACTGTAGCACTGAGAATGTCTGCCATAAATTTGACTGAGAAAATGTTCTACAAAAACAAAAATAGCCGAAGGGTTTGCAGGTGAAGTTAACGGGATAGAGGTGAAATTGTTTGGAGAGAAAAAAGTTCGTTTTTATGGGCCATCGTGAAATGGTAAAGATGCTCCTCTCTACATCCTTCTTTTTTATTTATAGGTGTGTTACCCGGAAATACTGTGATTTCCTTTCACTATGTGTTTTTTTTTTTTTTTTTTTTTTTTTCTGTGGATCTGTTGCTTTGGTTGATCCATATGATGATCATGATTACCATTGTTGCTATTGATATTATGAAACATTTACTAAACATTTTTACACAACAAAGTGTAATTTTATAGCCTTGGAATTCAACTTATCTGTGTTTCTGTGAATTATTTAAAAACTATACTGTACAAATGATGCAATGTTTTTAGTGTTATTTGTAATAACATCTGCCTTTGGTCATTTTACTTCTATTGTCACACAACTAGTGTGTTAACTTGTGTCATTTTGTTTTTGTTTTGTTAACTTTTTCCCCCAAAATGTTGCCTGACAATTTTGAAAATACTTCGTAGATGTAATTCATATTTCCTTTTTCATTTGAATAACTGAATTGTTTGATGGTTAATTTTAATTTGTGAAGTGTTTATTTTCTACCTTGTGTTGACTTTTGTAAATACACTGGGAAGTTTTGAATACACTGTACTGATATAAAGCTTCTCATCCCTGTTTAACAGAGTCTACTGTCACTCTGTGTTGTGATGTTCAAGAGTCAGTGGAAAATTAATAGAACCACTTTCCAGTTACAAGTGATCAAGCGTTTTAGAAAAGAAAACCCTCCAGCCCTCCATTAGGCCTATACAGCTTAATGATACTATTGCATGCTACACTAACTTAGACTCATTTTTTTTTTTCAAATTATATTTTCAGTGGAAAACAGCTTGTATCCATACCAAAATCACTGTAACAGAACTAACATTGTTGATGTGCAATGCACATATAAAAATTACATTAATGTACCAATGGGCCACATTACATTTTATTTTTAGATGTAATGGTGGGCTCCCAGGCCATAGTATGGCCACAACCCAGGCTATGCCAAAATCAATGCAGGTACACCATGAAGGTAGAAAAATGTTCATTTGCGTTTTCACTGGTCAGTTGGTAATCAAAAAGTTGGTAATCAAAAATAAAAAATTCTACAGTTCAAAAATGTAAAAGATAGGGTTTTGAGATGGGATTAGATCACATAATGCACTCTTGGGTTTGATCTGGATCAAATTTCCAAAATCTTTTGATCAAAATTTTGTTCTGATCCCATCTGAGTTGGATTTCATTGTGGATTTCAAGGCGGGGAAAAAACATGGTTAAACTAAAACAGTTAGAAAACCGGTCAATTCTCTCACATGTCATGCATTGTATTCACTTGAACTGTTATGATGGTAAATAATTCTATTTAAGTAGTGGGATTCATTTGATCCAAAAGAAAGAGATTGAGAGGTGCATTTCAGGGTGAACTACAGGAAGAAATAACGAGGACCCTGAAACTTATGTGCTGCCCGGTTTTTCAAAGGGTGTAATCTGGATCAAATTTATCTGAATGAACTGATTATCCTTTTTTATATTCATGATTACATAATCCATTTTACTATTATGCTGGTTTGGTGCACTGTTATATGTAATTCCATTTCGAAGCAGCAGTAAAGCGGAGAAATTTTGCACACAGTGGAACCTACTGGACATGTGATAGGATTAAACAAGTTAAATGGCCGGTAGGCTTAGTTCATTAAAATGTTAAAATCAGTGCCCAGTTGTAGGGCCAAACAGTTTCTTCTGGATCAAAGTGAAATCCCTTGTTTTGCTATCCAGGATCAAGTATTCCATCCTACCTTCATGCCTTTTTTTCAAAACAATTTTGATCCAAATGCAAACTTTACAGCATTACAAACGTGATCTAATCATTCTTCGGAACCTTATATTTCCTTAAACCAACCCATTTTCAAGATTTGATCCAGTTTAAAAAAAATCTGGATTACACATATCAAACCATTGGATTTCCAAATAACATTGTTCTGAATTAAACTATTTTGAACAACTAGGCCCGATAAATCAGATTTCATATTCTTGATAAGAATGGATTGGAAAACTAACTAAATTAATGGATTGGAATATGGATTATGGATTAACTGACCCTGGATAGCAGAATGAGGGAATTCAAAGAAATACAGTAGCCTACACACAAGCAAAACTGTTTGAGCAACTGGGCCCAAGATCCTCAGGATATTTGTGTTTTCAAGTCACTTCACTTTTGCTACACTAAATCTCTCTTTTTTCAACCATAACAGCACTCTTTTATCGCAAAAACTAGGCTATCCCAGTACAAAAATGATCTTAACCTCAAGTCAAAGGGGGCAGCCAACCATGGTTTGCATGGGAAGGGCCCACTGTGTCACTACCAAGCCAGAGACTGTTTATTTACACTGGAAATTCATTCTGCTTGCTTTATTGATTTAAGCCACTGATCCACTTTTCCATGTTGCGGGGATAATCTCCTCCTCACTGAGGATGTCATTCTCCATAGTGTTTGACATCGCTGTGTGCTGCAACAAACTGCCATTATTATATCAAACCATTGTCTTCACCTGAGAGCCTGTTGTTTGCAGGTGATTTGTTTTGCTTGGGTGTACTGCATACGGCATAAAGCCAGACTTATCAACCTCCGATAGGGACTTTGTCAGGAGCCAGTGGCAATAAAACGAGATGCAAAGAGCTGATATGAGACAAGGGGGCTGAGTTTCCACACACTGGTCTCGTCAGTGCTAGCTTTAGCCTACTGGCTTGGTTCCTTGTCTCCATCAGTGAGGGTTATGTTATGTCACATGGCTGCTGCTGGTGTCCAAGTTGGTCAGAGGTGAGGTCACCGCCACACAAGGAGGTTTGGAAGCAAAGCCTGGAGCCCAAACAGTGCTGGTGATAACACTCGCGGTGAGCAGCTGGGGCAGTCAGTGTGACACACACACACACACACCAGGATCACAGTAGATCACAGTCTTACCAACTTTCCATCAGGTGAGCAGTCAGAGATATCCGAAACAAATCAGAGAGAACAACTGTTTTTTTCATTCGTGGAATGGCGCTGGTTAACCAGAACATTATGGGGATGACTGGAACGTCCGAGGAGGTACCGCAGAGACGCAGCGGGCATGGGCTGGCCGAGGTGCAGATGTGCCAGTTCATCCTCCCGTGCCACGCCAACCACCTGGGAGAGCTGGGAGCAGGGCAGCTCCTGAAGTGGATGGACACCATTGCCTGTCTGGCAGGTAGGTAAGGACACCTGGATCTCACACACAACCCAAGGGGATACATATTGCATACATATTGTATGAAGTGGATGCCTCCCCTCCATAATGATTGTGTACTGTATGCTTCCTCAAGTGTTATGTAAACAATTCTGCATAGAGCAATCTGCAAATGAAATGAAGTTGTCCCTTTACGTACATCAGGTGAACTATTGTAATTATCACTAATTGCACAAACAAACCAACAGTGTCACATAATGGCCATCCAGTGACACACCTCTTCACAGACATTATGAGCTCGTTAGCTCTACAGGGGTCTATTCGAGGCCATGGCCTCCGAGGGGCAAAGTATGACAAGAAGACGCCCCTTCCCCACCCACAAACATTCCACACACAAACACACTAACACACACACACACACACAGAATGGTTATGGTCTTACGACATTTTGGCAGGCAATAGACAGGACACAATGTGCCTTGTCTTCTTGAGTGTATTATGTCCCACTCTGGTATGGCTATCTGGTTCTCAGTGGAAGAGTAGTTTGAATAGTTATTTCTCTGCACAAACGCTCCTCACCTTCACAGGGACTTTGAGCTTGCAGGGGTAACGACAGAGCGCTCACCTTTCACCTGCATCGCCGGCATCCCACATTCCAGCACACCAAGCGGTTAGCAGACCAACCTCGCTCTCGCCCGTCTGAGAAAACCCAGAGGGGACGAGATTCCGTGTTTGACCACGAAGACAGATTATTAATGATTTAAAAGTGTCCTTTCAAGCCGTCCAAGTCCCACCTGCTGCCACAGGCTCCTGGCTTTTAGGAACATGAAATATAGATAGCACAGAGGAAGATGGCTGTTTACAAACAGGCAGGATGCATCAGGAAAAAGAGGGCAAAGTCTTTCCTTTAGTGTGTGTTTGTGTGGTACTGAGTGGGTCATGTGGGTGTACGTGTGTGTGTGTGTGTGTGTGTGTGTGTGTGTGTGTGTGTGTGTGTGTGTGTGTGTGTGTGTGATGGGGGAGGACACAGAGAAAAAAAAAAAAGTCAGAGGATAGAATCAGTAAAAATAAATAAATAAATTAAATGAGAGAAGGGTTGAAGTGAATTATTCATAACCTCTCTGTTTGTGAAAACATCTGTCTGAAGCAGTGGTTTGTGTCAAATTCACGGCTGGCCTGCTTTTCAAAGTCTACATACGTTTCTCGGCTGAGCGATTCCAAATAACTGACTGCTGGTGATATCAGGTTATCATGATGAGTGCTTAAGGTTCATGAATGAGGTTATAATCAACGGCAACCCCAAACATGTCTAAGCCCACTGAAGCAGTCTTCTTCTTCTTCTTCTTCTTCTTCTTCTTCTTCTTCTCTTGCAGCTGAGAGGCATGCAGGGATGCCATGTGTTACAGCCTCCATGGATGACATCCGATTTGAAGAGACAGTAAGGTAAAGTGTGTATCTTGTTCATATTTGGAAGGTCACAACAATGATCCAGTGTTTCAAATAGTGGCTTCTGAAGGATTATTATTCTTTTCATTGCAGGGTTGGTCAGATCATTAATATCAGAGCCCGGGTGAATAGAGCATTCAACACCAGTATGGAGGTACCTTGCAGCTCTCTGACTCTCAGGCATTGTGTGGTCTCTGATGAAATTGTCACCACTGATGATCTCTCTCTCTCTCTCTCTCTCTCTCTCTCTCTCTCTCGTGTGTGTGTGTGTGTGTGTGTGTGTGTGTGTGTGTGTGTGTGTGTGTGTGTGTGTGTGTGTGTATTTCAGGTTGGCATCTGTGTCTCTGTGCAGGATGTGCTGAGTGGTGTTTCGAAGAGGGTGTGTGTTGCATTCTCCACCTTTGTGGGGAAGCCAGTAGGAGAGCAGAGGGTGAGTGAGTGAATGAGTGAGAGAGGAAATGAGTGTGTGTGTGTGTGTGTGTGTGTGTGTGTGTGTGTGTGTGAGTGATAACACTTATACACTTAACTGTCTCTGACTGTATCACACTGATAAGTGTCAGTTTCCCATTTATTCTCTCTCTCTCACACACACACACACACACACACACACACACACACAGCGTATATGTCAACTTGTGTAACAGAGCACTATCAATGTGCCTTCAATGCGATATAAGGACATATGTAACTGCAAGGTGATGATGGATCGACAAGCTCAAGCAGCCCAAACCATGTGTGGATGGAGCGCTGCTGTGTATTTGACAGTTATGGGCTTGTGTTTCCACAACTCTAGTCTTCTCTGAGGGGAAGGAAACACATTCAGTCTGTTTTGTTTGCTGTGGTTTGATGAACTCTGTCTCTGGTGTTCGCCTTTCGGCTTATCAGTGCTGCTTCATTTCTCAAGCACACAGCGCCGTGTCAGACATCTCTGCATGCGGTTTCAGAAGTACTGGCAGATTAGATATGCCTTATGCTAATCATGTACTTAAATGATATTACAATGATATTTATTATAAGAATTCAAATTACTATCAAGAATAAAAAATACATATATCATTTTAATTTTTTCTCTGTGTTTTTTTAATATCAGCGTCTAGGAAAAGATACTGTACTTTCCAAATCTTGCATGGACAGTGATAGCGATGACACTGGTTTAATTTGAGACAGACAACGCAAAAGAATCCAAACTATGGCATTTAGTGATCTGTATCATGGGGATGAGATTGCATAATGATATTTTCCCACCCCGCTGCGCCCAGGTGCATCTAAGGCCAGTGGATTTCTTGGAGTCAGCAGAACAGCGACTGGAACACTCCCTGGCTTCCGAGAGACGTCGTCTCCGTCTCTACAACGAGGAGGCTTTCAACAACCTCATGGTGGACTACTACACCCTCAAAGACAAGGGTCAGTCTAGCTCATCTTCTCTTATCACTGATTTATGAGCGGCCGATAAGCATCGGGGGAGAGAGAGAGAGCGAACTAAATGCATAACGAGATTACAGGCAAAGATACACCGTGTGATATCACTGAGCTAGAAGGTCGAATATAAATATCCAGGGCCCAGAGCTAGCTGTTGTATACGCCCTGGGGTGCACAGTGAGAGTCTCGCCAAGGGTCCAGTCCTTCCCACTGCTGGCTGCTGCCACTGGAAACAATCGTGTGGCTATCCAGAGGGCAGGTCACTGGACAGACACTCCGCCATTCACATGGACAAGAGCAACCGCAGCCAGCACACAAGAGTAACATTGTTTCACTGGCAGGCTACATGGTGTGACTTACACACACACATTTGGTTTATTCATAGTTCCTTCACTGTGGGCCACACACACACACACACACACACAGAGAGAGAGAGAGAGAGAGAGAGAGAGAGAGAGAGAGAGAGATCACTGTTCAATTCATGCAACCATTGGTAGAACATGCTCACTGTATCATTTATACCTCTGCAGATCACAAATCGCATTCATAAGCATGTCCCCAAGAGTAGCTGAAATCCACCATCTCTAGAGTGTGAATAATTGCAATTTAAAAGCCACAGAGTTTTAATACTAATTACTACTTGCAAATCAGTACCCTCTAATAAATAGCCAGCTTGTCACTGGAAGTTTCTGGAAACATAACTGCCATTTCTGAAATTGCCTGTTTTTCCTGAAGGGGTGAACCCAGCGAAGGAGTCCAGCCCAGCCTTGAGGATATCAACAGAGTGCACCCGGGTAGAGAGCATTGAACTCGTCCTTCCTCCACATGCCAATCACCATGGTAACACATTCGGAGGACAGATTATGGCCTGGATGGAGAATGCAGCCACGGTGGCGGCAAGGTGCCAGCTTTTAAACATTCTTGCCACACTGCCACTCCGCAGATAAAAATGTCTCTGTCCATTTTTATCTTTACAAGTTATTACTCAATAATAGCAATCATTTCCTCCTGACATAGACATCCATTTTTTACAGTCCAAAAAGATAACGCTGAGAAAATCGGATTTTGAGATGGATTGAGTTGTATTGATTCTTCCATCGTAAATGTTAGAGTTTCTTGTATCCTGAACTGTGTTCACCTGTCTTCCCATAGCCTGCTGTGTGGCACTTACCCCGTTCTTAAAGCAGTGGACATGTTCCAGTTTAGAGGACCTTCTACAGTGGGGGACAGACTAGTGTTCAAGGCAATGGTCAACAACGCTTTCCAGACCTGGTGGGTCTCAACGCCCTGAAAGATACAGAAACAGAAACATTAAACATGTGCAGTGTGCATTGATTTTCAGTAGCATAATGTAGTGCACGAACATGGTGGGACACCCAGACAACAAATAGCATTGAATTCAAAGGGACCACATGTATGATACATTATACAATAGACTACTACAGAGAGATACGTTTTGTTTCATCATCATCATCATCATCATCATCATCCTTTGTTTATTCAGAGAAGCTCTTTTACAGCATCATCCTGATTTTACAGCCAAGACAAAAGAAAACTGAAATTACAAGTAAAATAGCAATGGTAATTGGCCCAGGTGCAAACCAAAATAGACCATTTAAACAATGAAACAGTAAAAGAACAAAACAAACAAAAAGACAAAAAAAATTCAATCATTTGGTTAAAAACAAGAGCACTGATGTACTCAATATCAATAAAAAGCGATAATAAATTTACACAGGGGATAAAAAGAACAAGGTGTAGGTCTACATTTAAAACATCTAAAGTAGAGAAGGGACCTATACTAAATCTGTCAGCGGGGCCACATCCTAAAGGGTGTTTTCATGTGTTGCAGTGTGGAGGTAGGGGTGAGGGTGGAGGCCTACAACTGTGAGGAGTGGACCAAAGGAAAGCCGCGACACATCAACAGTGCCTTTCTCCTCTACCAGAGGACAAACCCCGAGGGCCACATGCTAACCTTCCCAGAGGTCATTTTTACCACACAGGTGAGCCAGTCCTCCACAGCCCTGCTGTGTCATTTCAGTATCACAATCTTCTGCAAAGTATAGTGTTCATATTGGCTCTGAAACTTATTTCAGCATAAGTTGAATGATGAATACTTCAGATGACACAATGGATTATGAACAAATAGTTTGAAAGTTTAAAGCTGTCTTCCATCATGTTTAATGATTGATTCATAACTCTATATGTTTATTCAAAAATGTCCATTCTTTATCCTTTCAGAATGGAGAGAGGAGATATCTGTCTGCCATCGTAAGAAAAAGGATTCGCATGGCTAGGTAAGAAATGCTTAAATAATCTTATGGTGAATAGATATATACATCAAGAAATAGGGTATTACTTATTTAAACCTTGGAGATGCTCTTGCCTTGAGAGTCAGCATGAATTTGGTGCTTTGTTCTTCCTAGAAAGCACATCCTTTACTCCCGAGATGAGGGTCCTCTCTCTGTCCCTTGGGACAAAAGTAATCAGGTATTGTTAGACAAAACTTCTTTAACTTTTGTGCGACTTTCATTCACAGTTTTACAAACATTTCTGTCATCAGAACTCTGCTGAGTCATGCACCCACTTTCTGTCTCATGCAGTAATAAATTATTGTCAACTTACCACTGCCCCCTTCAGGTCTACTTAGGCTACAACAACATAGCGGCGCTGACAGTATTGGCAGGAAAACCCTCATGGGAAGCCAGCAGTGTCAACAATAAGGCATGTTGCCCATCTTCTGAGAATTTGTGGCTTTCATTTGGCATAACAAACACACAAACCACTATTGAAAACCCCTTAAATATGAAATGAAGATTATATTGTCCGCTTGTCATAAACAGCTACATCAGATTGATGGGAGTAATCAAGAGCTGTGTTTTTGTCTGTGTTGTAGATAGGAGTGTTTGTGCTGGAGGAGCTGGACTCCCTGTGTATTAAGGTGGAGATGGAGGTGGAGACGTCTGCCTGTCATGCCTTCTCCTTACTGTCTGACCTGCGCCTCAGGCCACTCTGGGACAAGCACTACCGGTAGGCCCACTGCAATTACAGCTACAGTGCACTAGTAGACTTGAAAAAGCATAGCCTCTTTTGCTTTAGTGGCTTGTAAACATGCAACATTTTTATTATATTTTTTTTATTTCCTAAGTGGTGAATATAACTGATCACATTAGCTTTTCATGAAGACAAATGAGTATCTAAATGAAAGACTAAAGAAATGAACAAGAATTTTTCACCAAGCAGCATTGTTTGTACATCACATAATACAGTACATCAGCAGACCTAATTGTTAATAAGCATTAATTATGAAATATTGCTGATCCCTCCACAAAATGCTGTCCACAGGAGCTGTGAGGAAGTGGAGAAAGCTGATGAAGAGGAGACTGTGTACCACATCAAATGTAGCCCTTTAAATGGACACATCATCTCTGACTTTGTGCTTCTCCTATCGAAAAGACAACCTTGCAAAGACAAGTATGTGTGCACCACAGGTTCTGACAGATTTCAAATGAGTGAAGTTGCATCATTGAATCTTTATACATACTTATAACATTTCTGCGGTTTGGACAACTTCATTTACCTGCCAAACCTGTCATAATTAACTAAACCCAAAGGTCAAATCTATATCTGACCAAAACCTGTATCAACACTTTCATGAAAAGGTCAGCTCACTTCATCTAAGATCTTAAAAATTGCTCTGCATAATCGTGGAGAGAGATTTCTCTGTGAAATTATGAACATTTGTGCACAGTGCCACCATGTGGTCAACCTTCTAGGACTAAATTGGAGCATTTTTGGCTGTGAAGGCATTCTATAATAGTACTCATAAATCTAAAGGAGGAATAGGAAGACATGCTCAAAATAGCCCAACATTTTGTTTATAGTATTATGATAGTTCCAACATTTAAAATTAGGCATTGAAAACTTAGTAATTGTACAGATAGCTACTTACCACCTAGCTGGGTGCCCCCAGAAGCTACAACTAGCACATGGTTTTCTCTGGCCTGCACAACGTCTCAAAATTCTACTCCCCAGCAAACGCTCCAACTTTTAATGATGTTGCAGTATACTTTGAGTCCTTATCACACTGAATTTCTCCTTTAAATGAAAAGTAGGAAGACATATTTAGTGTGTTGCTTAGCTAATGGAGCCAAGGTGAATTATGTAACTTATATGAAGCTGTAAGTATCTTACAGTGCTGAAGGAAAGATGTTTAACACACTGTGCTTTTCCTACAGGGACCCTTATGTAATTGCACTACGATCTGTAACAACAGAAAAAATGCCCCCTATTGAAAACTGTACTCGCAGTGAAGTCAAATGTGCAGGATTCATCATTCAGAAAACCTCCAATTCCACCTGCAAGGTACCTCATCTAACTGAACCAAAAACATGCAAGAGAGGTCTGCATTTCTTCCATTTTTAATATAGTCTTCATCCTTGTTGTCCATGTTTTAACAGGTGACCTACTACAACCAGGTGACTTCTGGTGTGCTGCCTTTTGTAGAGGGAAACCTGGCAGGCTGGTCAAAGTCCATGCAAGAAACAGCTCAAACCTGCATCACATTTCTAGAGCATGAAACAATCTCAACTGCCTTTTAGCAACTCTTGACCAGTTTTGTTGTACAGAAAGATTTTTGTATAGTATTTATTTATTTGTCTTGTATGTTTATTATATTGTTGTAATTAAAATTTCTTACATTAAAATGCATCTGCTGTTGTATTTACACTGTTAGAATAGATACAATATTTATAGCATGGAAATTTGGCTTTTTTACAAAACAAAAACCAGTAAACATGGAAACAAAATAATGGATTTTATTTCCCATTCATCACCATATCAGAAAGACCAAGGATATGTCATTACTCCCCAAACAGTTCTGTGGGCTGATGTCTGAGGACATCTTCATCAAATTAATCATGGGAGGATATGGGGAGAGGGTCTTGATGCATACGAGCAGTTCTTCCTCACAAAAATGACCAAAGCGTCTTTGGGAATTTCAATTCTGGACACAACAGTGGCTTGAGTTCCGTTAAAATACCACCACCTTTGGCTTCGGCTTAGCCTGGACTTTTTTAACAGGAACATGAACGTCTTCATGATCAGCACTCACCCTATTGGACAAGCGGCCGAGAGTGATTGAGTTGGCTGTGGAGAGACGAGATAGCAGTGCAGACAACAGTCATTAGTGCCTTACCCAGGAGTCTTTGTTGTTGACATGCACTGCATTTAAACGTACATGTTTATCATAACCAGCTGTCACAATCTATACTAATCAGTTATCGTCAGACAGAAATGATGTCCCCTCTGTCATCCTACATAGGACAGATTATTGTTTCAGGATTACATCAGAAATACTTACTTGCACTCTGATGCTCTGGACAATCCTTCTGGAAGTGCTCAACAGAGCCACACACACGACAGCAGCCCCCTTAGCAAAAACAAACAAACAAACAAAAACAGCCTCAATCTACAGACAACAACCAAAAGAAAAGTTTGAATACATAAGCAGCCATATTGATAACCAAAGGTGGCATGTCATAGCTTCTTACCCGCAGCATACAGTCCTTTGGGGTTATCAGGACATGACTTGGAGAGATGCCCAGTCTTGCCACACATGAAACACTTGGCATATGGGTATTCACCTGGGGACAGGAGAGCATTTTCAGTAAGAGTTAAAGCAGTGTTTCTCAAAATTGTTCTGTCATTCCCCACTTCACAGAGAGGGACATTTTTAAGCCCCAGCTTTGCCCCCTTGCCCTAGCAAGATGATAGTAATATTATGAAATTATTTTTATGCACTGAAAACAGTATATTACATTTTAACCCCACTCACACTCCCATTTATGACTTTGGTGTCTGCTGGTCTGATGGCATTAAAGTTCCAAAATAAGTAATGTGATGATCAGGCCTTAAAACTACATGGTAAGAATTGTTTTAAAATGAAGCGTAAATAACATCAGACGTAAACAATGACACCAATCATTTTCAATAAGCCATTAGACATTATTATATACTGGGAAATCAAGAAGCAGATTGCAAGTGACATGAAAAAATTGTAAGCTTTATATTTCTCACTAGGTGAGTTAAACTACAACTACAAAATGACATCAAAGTCCCACCCTCCCTAACCAACTTGGCTAGCATATGAATCCCCTGTTTTCCTGATACAGGTTTGTTTGAGAATTCATGTTCTATGAGGCTATCCTAATAATATTTCCAATAGCATGTGAAGGACGTATAAGCGTTCTACCTGGAGGCCCAGATCTCAACCACCCCCACCATCACCCACTAGCCTATATTACATGATATCAGAGAGTGCAGACCTCTGCCAGGGAAATAGAATCGCTGACACTCAACTAAAATTCCAGGTGGTGTTCCAGATCCCTCGCAAAATCTAATCAGCAGTTCCTTGTCCATGTTTATGGAACATCTTGAGGTATTTTAAACACAAACAAAGACAAACCAAAGCCGGCCAAAAGATACCTTCATCAACTATCGGGAGAAATGACTTCATAGGCTATTGCTATATAAATCAACAACACAAGGCAGGTTCTTTTCATGACAATGAAAGAGGTAAGAGGTTTGAGTGTCCAAGGTCTAACCTAGGGCAGGGTCCACTTTAGCCCTGCATCTTTGGATCTCGTGTTCGGCAGAGCCACAGCGGTAGCAGATATCTCGGCCCATCTCCTCATCCTTGTCTGCATCAGGGCAGTCTGCAAGGCCATGGCCTGGCTTTCTGCAGTGGAAACACACCTAGAGACAGACAAAGAAATATCAGCAACTGATATCCTGAACTGAACCATGACACAGCAATTGTGATGAGCCTACACAGAATCAACTACCATTCAATTCTTTACCATGTTGTTCTTTTTTGACATCTGTCTCTTGACTCTCCGGTCTTCTCTCCTCTTGTCCTTTTTAAGGGCAGTATTCAGCTCTTCACTGAACTCTGGATCTGACATCGGACCTCCACCTGGCAATGGCTGACCAGTCTGTTTCAGGTAATCCAAGAATCCATTTACATCCTCGCTGCAGAAATCCTTTTTCTTGGACTTTTTTATTCCTTGGCCAGGCTGAGTGCGCCTTAGCGCAGAAGTAGTTCCTTTGGTTGGCCTTTGTTTGTGGGGTCCTTGACGATTAACGTTACCACTGGAACTCGTAGCTGCATGTGATGCATTGCCACCAGCCCTCAGCTGGCTCCATGGGGTGGCATCTGCCGGTTTGTGTTTGTGGACATTGTTGGCCCTGGCCCAGCGCGTCATGACTTGTCAAGCAGTTATCCTAGGAAACGATGATTAAGCCAGAGACGGTTGATCTCTGATTAAGCTAACTTAGTTTAACAACAGCATCAACAACAACTAAAGCATAATAAGAAGAACTAAGCCAACTTATTCTCGAGAAGATAGTTAAAACGTAGTTAAACTATGTCCACGCTCTGTAACCTCTCATTTATAACAGCATCTTTCCAAAAGTCAGTGACTGTTAAACTGTACCTCGCCTTTTCACGTAGATGATCATTTATCCCTTCGTGGATAGTAGGTTGAACTACAGCTTTAAAGTGCTCTTAATCGTTATCACAATCACATTTATTTTAAATGTTCATGATAAGATGAATTTGTGCACTTCGCGCAGTTTCACGTGTACACAACTCAGCTGGCTGGATTGTTGCCGGATGCCGCTAAAGAATCACGCCCGGAGTGGCAGCATGGCACTTAAACACAGTTCCGCCCGTAAAGTGAGTGCAGCAAAATTCTTTCATACCAACTCCACTTGAATCCTCTCTGACAGAAGTAGCTTGTAAAAATGTGTGGTAGACTTATGTAGGCTTTGAAATAATGCAACAGTCTCGTTTACAAGATCAAGTCATTAGTCGTGTAGGCTAAAATGAACCTAAATGTAGGCCTAGGCTATCTAATTGAAAATGTGTCCTGTCCAAGCTTAAATTGAAAAGTGCTTTGAGTGCTCGTAGCGCCTGGAAAAGCGCTATATAAACATAGCCCATTTACCATCAAAACAGTCATACTTCTCAGACAGACGTAAGTGAAAGTAAAAACACGTCCGTTTCTATCATTTTTCGACATGTGTTTCAATTGCATTTTGCTAATGTCAATGCAGATGTCTATAAAACACACCTGCGTGTGCGCACGTTTAATTAATTAGCCTAATTGCCGTAAAGAAACAGCCATGTTGTGCATGCCAAAGATTTGCTTTTTAACTTTCATTGCCTTGTATTGCATATTGATCTTTTTAGCTTGCACCCTTGGTAAGTTGGGAGGGGATTAGGCCTAAAATGTAATAACACTTGACTGAATAATGGGTTAATTTAAAATATAGGCTATATGTTTTACAGTTTATTCTGCTCCCATAACAACGGCTAATGATCATACCGCCTTAAAAGTCAACCAACATGAGGGTATGTTGAAATGGTCTGCCTGTTTTTGCAATACACGTGCTCTGTGCTTGCTGCATTTAAAAAAATATATGTGACTGACCATTTTTTTCTAACATTACTTTCAGATAAGCTTAATTTTCCCAATGAAGACAATGAGTTCCTTCAAATCAGCCCAGAGACCATACCTGGTAACGTTAGGCCTAAATCACAGTTAATATGAGTATGAACAGAGTTGTAGTGGTAAAACAATGAGTAAACTTTTGTGATTCCACCATATGCAGACTCATATGTTTAAAAAGACATGAGGGCCGTGTTTGATCATGTAAGATTATAAAGGTTTTGGTATTTTCAAATGGGATAATGCAGTGGTATTTGGCAATGTTAAAAGATGTATTTGGTGCATAAACTCCATTGAGCAAATTGTTATTTCCATATACTGTAAATAATAGGTTTGGCGTAGGCCTACGTGTTTCGCCACCACTAACGTTAACGTTACATCCCAGGCCTAATGGAGATTCTGATCAAAATCCTGCCATATTGTAGGCTTAAATTGCTTGGTGTTCGGTGATCTTGGCAGTTTATTTGGACCTAGTTATGTATGAATATAAATAATTTGTTTGGGCCTGTATATGTATATATAATGTAGAAACTCTCTAAAGTCTCTCGCTATCTCTGGCAGATTTGTTGAGTCCACATCCTTTTATAACTGAAGGTGATATTTTGATTCAGGTGGGTTAAGCATCTCAGAATTCTGCATTCCAAGTATAATGTTTTCAAATATGCTCTTCTCTGGATAAAAGCATTGTTTTTGTAACATCCAGGTTGACCGAAATGCTGTCGGTAGAAAATGGGCAGCTGTACACGGAAATGTGTCACTACCCTACGTCATCACCCCAGTGCTGGGTCAGTTGGAGACTGATTTATTTTTGTAGTTATTGATAGTTTGATTTATTTGATTAAGCTGTTCACTCACATTTGTTTTGTCTATAGCCTCCAGGACTGGTGATATCGAAGCTGCTATGAACATGATCTCGCGTAAATCTTGTGTCACATTCCATAAACGTGAAAACGAGGAGCACTATTTAATCTTTAAGCCTCATTATGGGTGAGCTAACAATTTGCCATTGCTCTCTTGAATCACCCTAAAAAAAATGCCATGCCCCAGAATTTCCCCCTAATGGAATGATGTCTTGCCAAATATGTCTCTTGTTTAACCTACTGAGTGAATAATCTTAAACTTCAAAGGCTAAGTTCTCGCTCTTAAAACTTTAAAAGCGAACATGAGTAATGTGTGGCAGCTGTTCATTTGTGTATCAGTGTGGAGATTTCAGCTAAACCAATGGGTGTCTCAGCTGCATTGCCATGGCAGGATGTTTCTGCTGAAAAACTTGCGTGCCAACTTTCTCTCTCTCTTCAGATGTGCGTCCTATGTCGGATTCATTGGTGGAGGACAGCCCATCTTCGTTGGCCCTTACTGCTCTGTGGGCAACATTTGTCACGAGTTGTTGCATGCCCTTGGCTTCCATCATGAGCACTCACGAGTGGACAGAGACGACCACATCCAAATAATGTGGCAAAATATAATCAAAGGTCTTATCAGAAAATGAATTAGAAGTTGTAGTGAGATGTGTAGTACAGTGTGTGATGAGTTGTAGCACTGTTGTGTGAACTATTTTTGCCATTTGTTGCAGGGAAAGAAGGGAACTTTAGGAAGGTGACGGCAAACACTTTGGGTGTACCATACGACCTGGGCTCTATTTTGCATTATGGGGGGTAAGTTGTTTATTGGGCCACCTATTCAGAGGTCTGTTTCCCAAAAGAATAGTTAGGAACTATGTTAGTTGCATTGCAATTTCCCATTGCCAACTAACAAAGGGAAACGGACGGTAGATCTTCAGGTGAGGTTTGCATATGCGACAAGAAGAGGAATGCCAGGGTGTTTAAATTTCTCTTCTGACTAGAAGTGTTTGTCTTTCAGTTGGTTTTTCTCCTCCAATGGCAATGCCACAATTGTGCCACATAACATTACTCAGGAAATTGGCCAGAGGACACACTTAAGTGAATATGATGTGCAACGGTTACGACTACTATACAGATGTGAAAACAGTAGGTCCTCTCATTCTTATTCATATTAACATAAACAGTCAGCAGTGTGATGCATTAAACTCTTTCATTCCAGCAGCAGAAAAATAAACTTGTGGAAGGGAGTGGCCATCAGAACGTCTCGCATGATGACCCCACTAATACCAGAAAGGGGTTGAAGCGGTCAATATGAATGATCTTTCATATTGCCAGAGATGCCAGAGACCACAGACATCCCTCTCTCATTCTCGGAATCTAAATGGATAGCCTACTCATGACTTTATGCTGTTGGCATGTTGGCATGTCACATGTATTGCTTTGCAATAAATATTACTGCTAACGGAACAGTTGGAAAATTGTTTTCATTGCCTGATCAAGCATGAGACCACCCTGAAACTCTGCATTTGTTCAGTGCATCATTCTACCACTAGAGGTCACAATTTATCAGCTCATAGCAGCTGTGTAGAGACAGAAGAGGCTCTGATTCATAGAGGGGGGTTATGAGTTACATTTGTGGTTTTACCTGCAATCAATAAGGTCAATTTGTTTAAAACCAGTGTGAAGCACCTAGTCAGCATGGTAGAATGTTTCTAAGGCACTTATTGGAACTTTAGACCTATTTAAGATCCCTCCATTGAATATTTGTAGTTTGTTAATATGACTAACTAAGCATTTTGATGTGGTCCAAACAGTTCCCAGGTATGTGCTATTGCAATGGTTTTGCGTCATACATTGTCTGGGATTACATGAGACAGCATTTATAGTTTTAACAGGTCAGTAAGTTTTTTACGTATTCATTTAATCTGTTTAAATTGGTTTAATTTACAGGAATATTTTGAGAAACTACGATACAGTGGTAAGAGTGTAGTTGAGAGAACTTCATTAGTGATGGATTAGATGAGAGAGAGCGCGTGTATGTGTGCGCGCGCACGTTTGGGCACATTGGATTTGGTCCGATGATGCTGCGCCTGACATCACAAGGCACCGATGCGCTTGTATCAAGTCCAAGCAGTCTTTCACTCACTTACTAGAAGCGTGAAATCTGTGGAGTTCGGAAGCCGATGCCACTGTTAGAGCCACTAAAAATATCGTAATTATAAAATGGAACATTGACCAAATCTTAAACGTACAACGCCCTGCCTTACGGGACAATCTTTTTTTCTATGACTGCAACTCCATCAGATGAGGAATACATTTAATCAAAAGAAGGTAACGCGAAAGACGATGTAAAGTATACTTTAGCAGCTTTTGTGACATTAGGATATTATGGACTGAAGTTCATCTTTTAGTACACAAGGATTCTAAACTTTTAAAATTACCGCTTTTGCAAGCAATTGTTATGAGCATTTTTTTTTCTATATCAGTGCTGAAAAGTGAGGTTTCCATATCACGATTATGGGACCTTTTGTTGTTAAAAAATTAAAGATGTAGATAATGTGCGTTGTTGCAAGATTTGATGAAAAATACTTCTGCCCGATATTTTTATTTTTGTTTTCAATTTTTTTTTCTTCAATTTTTTAAAAGTTTTTTTTTTTTTCAGTTTAAATAGTGAACTTATGCTTCACATCATCAGAAGTGGATAATGTCATTGTTTGTCCTGAGCAGTTCCTGTCTTAAATTGTCTCTGACCAAAAATGGAATTTTCCTTGAAGGACTGAGCTAGCACATAACTGGATTTATCCCCAGTGTGTGAACCAAACAATTCTGTCTTGTTGGGAAAACAAATCAATGTATATCAATGAATTCTAGCATGGAAATTCTTGATGGAGGCTCTAATGGTAGCCTTGGGGTGCAGGTGGTCAACCAGAGTGCCTACTCTCCAGAGGCCACGGCAGCCATTGCCATCACCATCACTCTCATGATGGTCTTCACTATTTTCGGAAACATCCTGGTCATCATTGCCGTGCTGACCAGTCGTTCGCTGCGTGGTCCCCAGAACCTTTTCCTCGTATCCCTGGCAGCAGCCGACATTCTGGTGGCCACCCTCATCATTCCATTCTCACTGGCCAATGAGCTGATGGGCTACTGGTACTTCCGCAACGTCTGGTGCGAGATCTACCTGGCCCTGGACGTCTTCTTCTGCACCTCGTCCATTGTGCACCTGTGTGCCATCAGCCTGGACCGCTACCTGTCCATCTCGCGGCCTGTCAGCTACACAACATGGCGGACGCCGGGGCGCATAAAGGCGGCCATCGTGGTGGTGTGGCTCATCGCTGCGGTCATCTCCTTCCCACCTCTGCTCTCCATGAACAAGAGCCTGAAGGAGAAGGAAGGCAGACCCGAGTGCAAGCTCAACGATGACCGCTGGTACATCCTCTACTCCACCATCGGCTCCTTCTTTGCCCCCTGCCTCATCATGATCCTGGTTTACGTGCGCATCTACCAGA
Source organism: Sardinella longiceps (assembly GCA_027497455.2). Lineage (NCBI taxonomy): Eukaryota > Metazoa > Chordata > Actinopteri > Clupeiformes > Clupeidae > Sardinella > Sardinella longiceps. The sequence continues at coordinate 1,409,698 of JAODXP020000008.1, forward strand.
TCGCCAAGCAGCACACTCGCTGCCCGCCCGGAGAGCCCCGCAGGGACCTCAGTACCACCTCTCCTCAAAAGGCACGCAGTGAAGCCCAAAGGAATGGAGCGGACCCTGGGGACCCAGCCCTCAATGCCCCCCCCTCTTCCACCCCATCCCTGGCCCAGGGGGAGGCTTCAGCACCCATCCAGAAACCCCAGCCACACACCCCAGCCTCAGCCCCTGCTCTGACACTCACCACCGGCTCCTCAGCTTCCCTCTATCCCTCTTCAGAGCTCCAGTCAGACATCACATATAAGCCCCGGGGACATCAGCAGCGTGGTGGCAGTGTGGAGAAGCAACCAGAGACTTACAATGACGACAGCTCCAGCCCGGAGTCTGACAACGAGACTCCAGAGAGGCAGGGAACAAACGGCACCCCTGTGGGGACGACCGGCCCCAAAACTCTGGCCCAGAAATGCAGAAACTTAGTGATCACATCAAAGGGGACACAACTGGCCAAACCCAAACAAGAGGGGACCCCCACCACGGCCCGGCGCAAGGCCCTGGCCAATCGGGAGAAGCGCTTCACCTTCGTGCTGGCGGTGGTGATCGGTGTCTTTGTCATTTGTTGGTTTCCCTTCTTCTTCTCTTACAGTCTGGAAGCCATTTGCCCTGATACCTGCAAGTTGCCCAAACCACTGTTTAATTTCTTCTTCTGGATTGGTTACTGCAACAGTTCACTCAACCCTCTCATCTATACCATATTCAATAAGGACTTCCGTAAAGCTTTCAAGAAGATACTTTGCAACAACACAAAAAATACATTTTTCTGAAATGGAAATACTGCATTATGGTCTGTCCCGTGACAACTCAACCTCGAAAAATCTCTCCTTTTTTTAATGCGTCGACACACGCAACCATTCAGTTCCACAATCCAAAGCAAAGCCTTCTAATGGATTTTCACAATAGACTTTTCTGCATGACATGTTTCTGCGCTGCTCTTTTAGCTGATGCAGTCGTGAGCACAAAGAATTCTCAAGAGCGCAATCTTTTTGACACGTTTCACAGACATTTTTATCCCCTCCCTCTAAATCCCTGAGGATGTTTTAGTCAGGGCTCCCTTTGATCTAAAAGACCACTTTGAGAGACAATGTCAATCCTGTGATTAAACATGGACAAGGTGGTTGTTTAACTGATTCACTCAACAACTTTCTGTTCTTGCTTTCTCTAAGTAAATTATCCATGGCTGTGCCATTTGAACATGTGCATGAGGACGTGAACTTCATTCAGGGGACTATTTTCAATCAGTTCTTTAAGGCATTGCAATTTGACATCATATGTTTATCGAAAATAAATCAAATTGATGATATTTACCTCTGTCAGAATAACATACACATCTTCCGAAGATTATAATCATTACTGGCATCAACCAACCTAAGATAAATTGCTCTGTTTGTGTATATGATTGTTTTTTATCTCCTTAATGTATGATGCTCTTTGTGGTTTGACTCTGTAGATTCTGGGTATAAGATTCCTAACAGCATGTTGTGTTGGCTGATTAGTGTGGTTTTAACATGCAAGAGAGGAAATAAACAAGCCCTAAAACTGAACGATAGTTTTCATTGCATTGAAGTGTCAATTTTCTCCATTAGTTTGAGTGATTGCACGTGGGTGTATTTTTTTAGAGCATAAAAGCTGAAATTATATTTGCCACATCCAACATGATGATGGGACCATTATCCAAATGTGATGTTTGAACGGTGCACTTTCTAGTTCAAAAAGCCGTGGACAAATTGCATTTATACACAACCTTAACAGAGAAGGAACACGTTATTACTAAAGAATGCATTTTGAAGGTAAAATAATGTAAAACATAAACAAATAGTTTGACCCCGTATTTGTTTGATTAATTTAATTTCGGTGCTTCATACCCTGCAGGCATGTTTAGTGTGTCCCAACTCAGAAATGTGTGCCTCTTCTCCACTGATTAGTAGAAGCCAAAATTATGCATATTATCCCACTAATTAATTCTAGTCTCTCGCTCTACATTAAATGTAAATATGAACACATAAAAAGGCAGCCTTATGTCCCGCTACTAAAAGATTTGACTGAATAGTTACAATGCTCAATGTGTTGGTGCAGCAAGCATGGTGTGTTAAAACACTGTAGGTCTAACTCAGTACTGGGGGTATTCCCAGAAGGTGCTTGAGTGTCAAACCAGGGTACATTAACCCAGAGGTAGCGATAAACCTTATGATCAAGGAGTCTGAAGTCATCGCTCTCTTATGTAGACAAAGCCAGCTGGCTTCTCTGTTTTACTGCATTCTGTAGGTTACACTTAGCTGAAAATTAGCTGAGTTTGTCACTTAACCGAACCACCTACAGTACTTGGAATAATCCCCTGATCATCTCTGAACTAGAGCAAACATGCTACCCTATTAGGGGTATATCTTAACCCCCATGGAGATTCATGTTTCTTGGATGTCACACTTTTGGATGTCAGAGGAATGTCGTGATATGCCAATCAATGGCATATTTCAGCATGAAAAAAACAACAACTTGGAGATCAAATTAAATGTAATAATAAGAAGAGACTGTGGCAGTTGGCTTGGAGATGGTTAGTTTGCTTGCAGGTTAGTTTCAGGCAGATTGTCATCAATGCTATATCAGATAACTGACATAAAATGTGTTCTGTGGTCACTGAACAGCCTACTGCACTTGCATCTTTTCACAAGGTACCTCAGTCTCAAAAATCATCAATATTTGAAAGCCACACATTTTTATTTCCTATTTTTGGATTGCACAAAATAATTTGTGCGTTTGGCCAATATGTATATTTTAGAAGATGCTTCTACACTTGTAGCTGTTTTCATGACTCTTTCATGACTGAACTGTGAACAGAGATAAACAATATAAACATTTGGCTGCCAGCCATTAGACAAAAATCTCAACTTCCACGACCTAAACCAGTTAACTGTAGCAGAGTAGCTAATCCGACCAAACTTTGTTAGGTATTTTTCCTCAAGACTCTCCAGCAGACAAATCAAAGTCACAAGTGTGTCTGTCTGCACTGTTAAGCAAGTACTTTTTTGGATAACCTGTGATTTAATCCAATTGCCAAATCAAAGGCCTTTGTATAGAGACACAAATTTACTGTTTACATGTCTACAAATATTTATTCATTTTTGGCTCTCAGTTGAGGCGTTCTCAGGCCTCCATGTATTTGTCCCTTAAGGTTCAGGGCTGATTTTTCCTCTTAAGAGACTTTTTGAGAATGGAGGCCTTGCTGCAACCTGCACGCCTGAATGCTTGAGAAACTCAAAGCTCTCCTTTACTAATATAAACTTCCTCTTGGTCCTCTTGTTAAAATGTTTGCCAACATTGCATGAACTAAAAAAAAGATCTAATGAAGTAGTCAATTTTCTTTTCATTATTGCATCAACTACTGGTCCTAGCAAGGTGTGTTCAACTGAATACTGAGACTATGTGTGTGTGAGTTTGTGCGTGTTCTAGACAAAGAAATATTATGTTTAAACAGTCATGTAAAGCTTTCCCTGTTTGGTTTCATGTGGTGTTCATTCTTTCCGCACGCTTACACTGTGATACTTGCTTTCAATGTGTGTGTGTGTGTGTGTGTGTGTGTTTGTGTGTGTGTGTGTGTGTGTGTGTGTGTGTGTGTGTGTGTGTGTGTGTTTGGGAAGCAGCTCTGACGAGTGACAGGCAGCAGAGTTGCGACCACAGTCTTAATGGAGGGCTCTGTTTGTGCATGTGTGGCAGAATCAGTCTAATGAGCTAATCAGCTCATCCCCAGTTCTTAGCAGCTGAGCGCCACCCATTAAAATGGCTTAAATACTTCTAATCAAGTGGATTTGTTTGCCATCCATTTTCCACAATGTACATACTGTGCAGAAAGAAGTCCTTAATGGAACAGCACTTATCATTCCGTACATGTAACACATGCAGAACAAATTGCAATGCAGAAATAAGCAGGTAAATGGCTTCCATCTTTGAGAAGCAATTACGTTATTTCACTAGATTTCTTTGTCAAATGTGTCAGCAGAACAGCAACATTGTTATGAAATAAAATTTCAGTACTTTGTTTTGAAAGTAAAGTGTGTATGCTTGCATGCGAGTGTGTGTGTGTGTGTGTGTGTGTGTGTGTTTAATGTTTACCTGAAAGGTGGTGGGTTTGAGAGTAATTGAAATAGATGCACTGTGATTATGATTCTCTCCGCCATACAGTCTGGAGCACCGTAACAGAAATTTGTGTGAATTTGTTTGAAAATGACGTACTCAGTGTGCTCTCACGCTTCCAACTTCATCTTTCAGTGGTAAACAGACCGCTGGCTAATTTCTATCTGTTTTGACATCTTAGTGGCTGTGAGTCTTCAAGATCATGGAGGTTAATGACGTGTCGATTTTATAAAGGTAATTTGAAAGTAGGGGGGAGAATAACGAACAAGTTCCTATAATGTTGAACTACAAGCTTCGCTGGACTACAAGCAACTCGACAGGCGAGATCTGTGTCACCGCTTGCAACTGTTTGCTTGGCTAAACAATGTGCCAATTGAACAATGTGGGTTGGGCCAGACTATGCATGAAAGAAAATCAAATTTTGGGCCGAAGCACATAGGATGGTGTCATCAGGCTAGGCCAAAATGGGAACAAATGGGAGGAAAACATTGCCTCTTCAGACTCAATTCCCTCCACTTCTTGGAACAGTTCATTTATATTTTTTTCAATTTGAAAATATTAGGCATTTATTTATTTCATTATATTAATAAGGCATTGTTTCCAGTGGGACCAATAAGTGCACGCATCCAATTGTCATAAACAAAGGCAACTTTGGATCTCGGATCAACTAGAAAAGCACTCGGAGAGCACAGACCTCCGCCAAGGCAATGTGGTCACAGACACAAAATAAATTCCAGATCGCCACCAAAATTGAATAATTTCTTACTTGTCCCAAGACACACATTGTCTGAAAATTTCATCCAAATCCGTGCTGCACTTTTCAATTTAATGTTGTGCACAGACACACAGACAGACACACACACACACACACACATAGGTGAAAACATAACCTCCTTCGTGGAGGTAACAAATGCAACTTAACATTATAGAATTATAGAATTATAGGGTCATAATCATGAAGTGATGCCATTGGCATAGGTTTTGGAGGTGTGCGTGGGTTTATTTGCTATCAGGTCTACTGTCAAATACATAACCCCAATCAGAAACCCTACACACCGAAACTCATGTGTTGGCATTGGGACTTGTTTGCTACAAATCTTGCTTCACGCAAGCCTACAGCGTAAAAGAGAAGAGGTTAACAGCATAACCACATAAGATTATATCAAGAGCACTACACCAACTTTTTCTTTAGAGATTTCCTGTTTCTTCAGAATTTCCCTGTAGCCTACTGTGAGAAAAGAGAAAGCAGTTACAAACATGAATAAAACAGAATGAAATTCAGTGTTTACCATCATATTTTTCAATAATTGTGATATTTTAGCTAAACTTTTGTCCACACCTCAGGGGAAACGTATAAAAGCATGAATGTAAAGCAGTTGTGGTAAATTGATGGTTAAAGAACAAAATTTTTGTATATGAATATGGAGTAAAATATATTCTTTCTTTAGTCGAGCAAGATAGATAATCTGGTTTGAGCCCATGTTTCTGTCCAGTCTCCAAGATTGGTATCCACAAAGAGTAGTTTGTGTTGAGAGTTTAATCAGTGGCATTCAGACATGTGGTTGAATCTCTTGAAAACATTCTCAGTAATGTGAAGAGAGGCTGTTGATATGCAATATCTCCAACACTTGTAAAGAATTGAAAATGTGATGGCTCTGACAATGGCATTTCTGATCTATCTGTCGAGAAACAGCATCCATTCATCCACAAATATGTCAGCAAGTAACACTAGGTGCCCCACAGAAAAGCCATGTTCAATGGAAACATATTTGCAAAACAAATCATCCCAAGTTAAGTAGCCACCAATCTATGGTCCTATCACAATGTTTCTCATACTCAGGACAAGGTAAAAAAAAAAAAAAGAATTCTATATGAATGGCCAGAGCCGGCATAGCAAAATTAAAGCTGTCAGCTGTATTCATCCCTCCATTCACCATGCACACAAACACACACACACACACAGAGAGAGAGAGAGAGAGAGAGAGAGAGAGAGAGAACTCATCAGATTGTCTTTTTCCAAAGCTGAAGCCATTAGTATCCTCTGTGGCTTCACACAGTGTGGTGTTTGTACAGCTGTGAGAACTTTGAAACTCAACCACATCATTCAAGTCTTTGAGCACCTCAGCATGCTAGTGTGAAGGGATAGCATCAGGTCGCTGGCATATTATACAAAAATGTGCAAATGTGCACATTTATTTCCAAAACATAAGGTGTATACATTATGCAAACATAATAAACTAACCATGTATTAATAACCAAACCTAAGCACAGTTCATAAACATTATTACTGTAAATGAGAATTAGGTATTGATGTATAAATACAGTAAATTAAGGAAAGAGTAGCATCATGTAGACATTCCCTATGTACAACATTAACCTCATACTAATGGACCTCAAGTAATAGTCAGAAAATTACTATAAGGTCAGTTTAAAACACCCTGATGGTCTAGCAAAGGTCAGTTAAGGTGACCAAAATACTAAGAAAAAATAAAAGCTTACAAATATCGCTGTTGCCTGGTTTGCTGTGCAGTCAGAAGAAGAAGAAAAAAAAGATGATGTGACTACAGAAATAAGACAGCCATCGCACAGCATCAGTAAAAAGAGCATTTTACCAAACTGGTAAACACAGCCAAGCTGAGACGCTCTAATGGACACCCAGCTTGAGCAAGATTTTTCTTCAGTTTTACTGCTGTGGAAGGGACAAAGTTATTAAACTTTTGACATACAAACTGGATGAAAATGGAAACCAATAATTTACAAATCTCATAAATTTATATTTTATTCACCGTAGAATAAACATTAATATTGAAATATTGGCTCATTTTGGATTTCATGAGAGCCTACACATTCTAAAATAGTTGGGACAGGTAGCAATAAGAGGTCAGAAAAGTAAAATGTACAGCTGTCCCGGATGACCATTTGGTCAATTATGGGTATGAAAATGGCGTCTCAGAGTGTCAGTGTCTCTCAGAAGTCATGCTGGGCAGAGGTTCACCAGTTCCCCAAATGCTGCTGCAAAAATTAGTGGTGCAGAAAGGTGTTTCTCAGATAAAAAGACCACATACTGCATCAATTACAACATTATGGCTCCACAGAAGAAGGATCTGAAATGGCCAGCCTGCAGTTCAGATCTTTCACCAAAACATTTGGTCAATAATAAAGAGGAAGACATAACAAAAAAGACCTATGACAGTTGAGCAACTAGAAGCCTGTATTAGACAAAAATGGGACAACATTCCTATTCGTAAGCTTGAGCAACCTCTCCTCAGTCTCCAGACATTTGCAGACTGTTATAAAAAGAAGATGGGATGCCAGACAGTGGTAAACATGGCTTTGTCCCAACTATTTTGAAATGTGTTGATGCCATGAAATTGAAAATCAACTTATTTTTCCTCTTAAAATGATACATTTCCTCAGTTTAAAACGTTTGATATGTCATCTATGTTGTATTCTGAATAAAATATTGAAACTTGAAACTTCCACATCATTGCATTCTGTTTTTATTTACAATTTGTACAGTGTACCAACTATTTTGGAATCACATTATATCCCATTACACACATAAACTAGAAAAGAGCTCAGAGAGCACAGACCTCCACCAATGCAATGTGGTCACAGACACAATATAGATTCCAGATCATGTTCTGGATCACCGATCGCCACCAAAAAGTTCTTGCTTGTCCCAATTGTCCGAAAATTTCATCCAAATCCGTGCAGTACTTTTCGATCACCTGATCCAATTACCGATACACCAGTTCTATCAAGAGGAATGAGCCAAAATTTCAGTAAACTATTGTGGGAAGCCTGTGGAAGAATACCCCAAACTTCTGACCCAAATGAAGCAGTTTCAAGGCCATTCTATCAAAACTAAGGAAGTGTATGTAAACTTTTGGACTTGTGTTAAAAAAAGAAATCAATAAAATAGTTTGTCTTTCTATTCTGACATTTAACTTAATGTATATATTTAACATATATTATGGTAAAAACATATCAAACTTCTGTTTTGTGATTAGACACACACATGGCATGGCAGAAATTCAGGATGAAGAGGTGTTAGGCAAAACTGTCTCATCCATTTTGGGTTCTTATTGGCTTTACCGCTGGAGCTTGTCACTTTTGAGGTTGGGAGGGCAAAGTGAGATATTGAAAACTCTTGCCGCTGCTGCTTTGGCTTCTGTTACATTTGTCTTGATCTGGATGTTTGGTACAGAAGGGTAGAAAATATAGTCCCTGATTTCTCATGCTGATTTAATAAGGGATGTGGTGGTCATGGCGACCCCCTTCCTCCATCATCTCCAATGAAATGCATCTGAAATATCAATCACCTCCTGCCACAATGCTTTCTGGGTGTGTATGGGGGGAGGACAGCAAGGAAATGGAGCACAACTCTATTTGAGGGAGATCACAGAGGGAGAGAGAGAGGGAGGGAGAGAGAGAGACATCAGAGAAAGAGAGAGAGAGATCAGAAAGAGAGAGAGAGAGAGAGAGAGAGAGAGAGAGAGAGAGAGAGAGAGAGAGAGAGAGAGAGAGACTGCTGCCTTCAAAGCTTAACAAAGCAACTAAATTATCCTGCTCAGTCACTATTAAATATCCCCTTTTACCAAAGAAAGGCATATATCTAAGAGATGGGGTTGTGGCAAATGGAAAGAACACACACACACACACACACACACACACACACACACACACACACACACACACACACACACACACACACACACACACACTGCAGAAAGTCTGAACAAATCCATTTAGGATTCCAATTAAAAATGTATTAAAAGTCGGGGAAAAAGAGCCTCTCCTAAGGTGTTTAGTCAGAACAAGCTCATAAATGCCCCCATTTGTAACCATTACAACGCAGCTTTGTTTGGGCCAGCCGATTAATCTTCATGTTTAATTCCATGCTGACAAAGGGGCCAAGCAAGGAAAAGCAAGGAAGAAGGATCTGCAAAAATAAGAAGAATTGGAGCAGAGCACACGGATGGGGACCAGGGCATCTGGTGTGTGTGTGTGTGTGTGTGTGTGTGTGTGTGTGTGTGTGTGTGTGTGTGTGTGTGTGTGTGTGTGTGTGTGTGTGAGAGAGAGTTTATGTGCTTCAGAACAGGATGTGTGTGTGTGTGTGTGTGTGTGTGTGTGTGTGTGTGTGTGCCTGCGTGTGTGTGCATGTGTGTGTGTGTGGCTGTGAAGGTGTGTGTGTGTGTGTGTGCGTGGCTGTGAAGGTGTGTGTGTGTGTGTGTGTGTGTGTGTGTGTGTGTGTGTGTGTGTGTGTGTGTGTGTGTGTGTGTGTGTGTGTGTGTGTGTGTGTGTGTGTGTGTGTGTGTGGAGAGAGGGGGTGATTGGAAAGGAAAAAAAGTGGTGAGGAAGGAGCGAAAGGATGTGTGGGACAAGAGAGTGAGGCTGTCTAAAAGCTCCAGTGAGTGTGAAGAGAGGGGAAGAGAGGAGAAGAGAAGAGAACCCTGTACCCTGAATGTGATAAATAGATCAGAGCAGCCGAGGTGCCAGAGAAAGGACCATTATAGCCATTAAGGGAACACGTTTTTCTTCAGCTACTGCAACTGTTTTTTTTCCCCAAGTACTGTCTCATTACTCACTCACAATGGCACTTTAGTTGCTGACTGAATTTGACAAGGCAAGACAACACAGGGGAGGAAAAAAAAGAGAAAGACACGCACCTTTATCAGGTATTCAGCAGATGAGTAGAATTCTCTCTCAAGATTAATCGAACACATTACCATGGTAAATTATTCAGCCAAAGCTTTTGCTCCTGGCTTATGCTACTGCTTGGAGACGGCAGGCAGGCTCATTTCCCCCTGTTCATCACAAGAGCTGATTTTGACACACTTTGTTCTACAGATTAGCACACTGAAGTCTTTCTTTTACCCCTGAATGGTCTCACCTTCTCCTGCATGCAAGGTTTAAGAAAAGAAAAAAAAAAGACTGCATGACCTTCAAGCACAATGAAGACAAAAGTAAGCAAGAGGCTGTAAACTTTCGGAGTCGAAAGCATCACATCACCACCGCACGTCTAGTCAGCACTGATGCTGCTGTGGAAAAAAGAGAAGCAGACACACCTGCATGGTGAAGTTCCAACTCCCTCTCCATGCCAATCAAACCTGCAACAGAACATCCACATTCACAAACTCATAAGCAGGCGGCTACTGCGTTTTCGCTTGGTGTAATCTGGGCAGCAAGCCAGACATCTCCCCCTGACAGCACCAGAGAGAAAAAGAAAGCTTTCAGGGAACAAAAAAAAAAGAAGTGTGCTCACCAACCAAGCAACACATTTTTGCAATTCCACAGTTACAAACAGGCTTCACTCTTCTACATACCTGCAATGTACCTGCAGTGTTATACCTAATTGATTGGACCTGGCCAGTTTTCTCTCTAGCAATTGTGTTGACATGCTCTAAAGGTTTTCAAAGACAGCAAAGAGGGGTTTTGGGAGCCCCACAGGAACACCAAGTCTTTTTCACAGGGATAATGAAATACCGGACTAGAGTCGATTGCCATTTTATCCCCTGTGGCGCTCTGAGAGTCCTTGCCGGACAGGCACGGTGGTGTGGTGTGGTGTGCCCTAACTGTCTAGCCAGAGAATGGATGCGTCCTGCACCATGGATGGGCAGTGTGGCGGGCAGCCAGGGCGGGCAGAGCTGATTGGCCAAGAGGTGATGGAGAACCCCTGGCTAAGTGTAATGAGGCCACATGGAGTCAAGGAGGCATTCCTCCACCCTCCACACCCAATAGCCTATTAAACTGGCTGGATGCACCCCAGTGGAGTACAATTAGACAGGCTAGGCTCTCTGTTACAGGCCCTGGCACAGCCAGCCATTTAGACACACAGTCCAGTCATCAGCCTTTAGCTTTGCTGGCAGATGTATTACTCGTGAAAAGACTCCAGCTCTTTTGTCACATATTATCTTGGGCAATCTCGTTTATTACATGGAGATTTGGGACGGCATTATTTTTGGCTGGTGGCCCTGCTGTGTTTGTAAAAAATCTCCATTGTTTTGATCATTGTTTGTTTATATCAACAAAAGTATTCCCTCATGAGTCATACAAAGGCTTTATTCTCGTAACATTCTCGTTTCCCAAGCCACTGCATCTTTGATAGTCATAGTTACGACTTTTCAGAGTGTTTACAGTCATAAAATCTACACAGATGCAGTGGAAGGCTGATTAGTTTCCCTCTAAGTATTGTCTGAAGTTTAAATGCTCTGATCAGCCATAAATACGTGGCTCATGAATGTAAAATTGCCAAAGCCGTTATAATGAAGCACCTGTTTGTTTGTTTGTTCGTTCGCTTGTTTGTTTGTTTGTTTACTGTAGTCCTCCGGTGTTTTGTTTGAATCACAGCTCCTGCCTCTGCTCGACAGTTTGAGATTTGTAATCTGTGCCATAATGGGAAATAAAAGGATCATTACGTTTTTTTTCTTTTTTCCCCCTCTCAGTTGTGAAAAACAAATATGCAAAAATGTTCTTTTCTTCTCTGGGAAGAGCATGTTGCTGCCTGGCGTTCTGCTGCTTCTCTCCGAGGCGGCGGTGGTGGTGGCGGCGGTGGCGGCGGCGGAGGCTGGGATGTACTGTGTGAAGAGGAGGCGGAAGAGGGGTGGAGTGACCCGTGCGCCGCTGGAGAAGCTGAGCAGTACGCTCTGTGATGTCAAAAGCAGGGAGCTCACTAACTTCCCACGCACTCAGCGCCCATTATCTCTGATTGAGCATGTGCTGCAAAAGAGGAGCAATTATAGGAGGGGGGGACCCACTCTAAAGAGTGCGCTCGTTAGCACACACACGCATACTCCTCACACCCCCCATCCCCCTGCCTTTGGCCGCCTGCGCCGTGCTGATGCATGCTGGGGTGCTGGAGGACTCACACTCTTCTCTAGAAACCACTTGTCTACTTGAAGAGCTGACATCCCCAGATCATTTTGGTCAGACTAAACCATAATGAAAGCAGTGGTCTTTTTCTGAACTTAACAAGACAAAAAAAATTGACTCATGGTGGGCTGTCATCAGTGAGAGATTTTTTTTCCTTTTTCCTTTTTTTCCCCTTGCAAAACCAATCAGCCAATTAAACTGTTTTTCTTTTTTTCCCCTCAAACTTGGAATCTAATCAGTTGAGTTGGTTGTTTAATGCTTTCATTTTGGAACATATCTTAATTAGCCCTCAGAAGAGAGTGTGTGTGTGTGTGTGTGTGTGTGTGTGTGTGTGTGTGTGTGTGTGTGTGTGCATGATAGTGTGTGTGTGTGTGTGTGTGTGTGTGTGTGTGTGTTACATTCAGAAGCTGAGGGGAGCCCTTCATTTGTGCTGCAGCTCAACTAATCTGCTCCTGTGTGTCTCACCCTGAGCTTCACCTCCATCATATCTGTCAGACTCCCATCCCAATGAACCCTGAGCACAACAGAGCATCTGAGCATCTGCATTAGCTGGAGATGGAAGAAGATGATTCCACTGGCGGATTCAGCACAAGAGCTGGAGCTCCACTGGATATGTAGTTTACCGGAAGTTTTATGGAAGATGTACTGTGTGTTTGAGAGGATCAGATTTCTCCTGAGAAAATGAACATATCGTTAGATAATCAACGATATATCAGCATCACTGCTCTTAAATAGAAGTTATTTGAGCAGACTTTTTAGATACAAAAAAACAGCGACCTTTGATTCTAGCCTCTGGTTTTATGTTTGCAGAGGTTTTTGCACGTTTACATTTCTATGGCTATTTTATAGCTCAACAGTTCCAACTGGGGGGCGAACCTGAAGATTACAACTGCTTTGGCACGGACCATTCATGTGATCTATCTGTCAGTCTATCTATAAAACACTCCTGTGTCTCTTCCTTGAGAGGAACAAAAAATGAAGCTGCTTGGATAGTTTATACGTTTGTGTGATGAGATGGACAGGTAGACTCTCTTCTCTGGGCTCGTATAAGATGGCGGTGGTGGTATGCGGAGTCATGCTCTGTCTGTCAGCTTATTGGATTCACTCACACCATCTCCTCATCCATGGCCTTTAAATCTGATAGAGCTGTGAGCTCCTGGGTGGCTCCTAAATGAGGACTATTACACTTTATACCACAGGCGTATATTTTAGCTCAGTCTATATCCCTGATGTTCTTTTCAGGGAGGGTGCCAAAAGTTTTTCTTTACTTTGTTAGATTAATAATACATTTTTCACAATATGACTCAATGGGGATCACCTGGACAGTGAAATATGGTTTCAGCGCTTCTTTTGTTGTTGTGAATCTGTGTGTCTCCTGAGAGGGGGAGGATTTTCCCCCCAGCTCATCTTGCCCGCATTATTGTCTTCTGTGGCTTCTTTTTTACTGTGTCGGTTTGCACAACCCCAACCAGGTTTGAGCTTGCAAACATGAATTTCAAATAAGGATGGGACACACTGAAGCGTCTGTGGCTAACCCTCTGAGTATGTATGTATGTATGTATGTGTGTGTGTGTGTGTGCTTTCGTGAGTGTGTGTGGGCATGCATGCGTGCACATTCACCTGCAAACAAGTCTTTCTCGCATGATTTATTGCGAGCTTATCCATAGTGTTGTGGCACGGAAGCCTTCATGTAATTACTGCATTATTCATTTTTGCAGCTCGCTCTCTCTCTCACAGACAGCGCAGCCTGTGAGTCCCAAACACACTCAGCACAGCACAGCACAGCACAGCGCAGCACAGCACAGCGTGCCGAGGCAAACAGCCTGGAACAGTCCCAGCTCTGGCCTGGCCAGCATGATAAAAACAGCTGCAGTAAAACTCGCAGGTTCCCCCGGAGGAGCCCTGAAGGATCTGGCTGCCAGCAGCAGCAGAGGAGCTCCCCCAGGTCCAACCGGTGAAGGGCATTCATCATTGCTTGAAGATTGTTACTGACTTTCTCAGACACCCATGGTGTTGGGTTCTTTCACCTTAGGTTATGTTTTTTTTTTTTTTTTTTTGCACAGTGACAGTGGAAAGATGGAGAGGGTTTTTATTTGATTCCCTTTTTTGCTATTTTAGCAAGTCTGCCTTAGGAATTCAGTTGTACAACATTGGTAACTCTTAAAACATGACACCTCATCACAACATCACACCATGCTTACTCTCTTGACCCCCCACCACCACACACACTCACACGCTTGCATGCACACAAACACACACACACACACACACACACACACACACACACACACACACACACACACACACACACACACACACACATTTCATGTGTCTGTTTTTCATACATGTACATGGAAAATATTTATGGAAAAGTATACACGGCTTCATGGTGTCACACCACATGCCACTGTTCACACCACCTGACTGGGTAATGGTGGGCACTTAAAACATTCTGCTTTCTTTCCATCCTCATATGTGTGTTTATTTAACAAAAACAAAGTGTCAGTTGAAAATACGGTGCCAGTGGCTTTTTAGTCAAAATGGCCTGTCTTGTACCGGTATTAGTCCTAGCTTTGTCAAGTTGTTTGAATAGTCACTTACATACCAGTCTGCCACCACAAAGTGGTTGTAAATTCAAACAGAGTTTTGGAAAGACAGAAAAAACGCTTTCAATACCAAACCATTGAACACTGAAAGCTAGACAAGACACCAGAGCACACAATTCAATTTACAACCCTCCCCTAGTTTAAATAGACATGTCTTCACATGGCTAAGTCTTTATTGGAGAGGACACAGTCTTGTTAAAGGAGTTTTACACTGCTTTGAAGTGGATTGTTTTCCATTTGCTGAGAAACACCTGACTTGGCACTTTTAGCTGGACCATGTGTTGAGAGTTCTGTGTTAACTATTGCACGTTGGATAGGTTAGCAATGGATACATAATTAGTGCATATAGCTCTAGCTAACAGCAATGTCAGTGATTTGAAAACACTGATAACGTTATGTTTTTTTTTTTTCCTGTAGGAATCCTAATGCATGATTATCAGTGGAAATCTGATCAAGCTTGTAAACAGACGGGCAGACACGGGCAGTGTTTACAACCGGCTCTCTATCAGTGTTTGCTAAAACCTCTTCTGCTAAAACCTCTGCCACTTCAGACTTTTAAACAAATTGATTTTTCTATCTGATCATTTCTTGCTGACTGGCAAAACAAACTTCAAACCCCAAGAGTCAATTTACCAGAAATCCTATTTTCTCCATTACCCCCCTACACTATCCATTAGGCATTCCAATAAGTCTGAAGTTTTTGTCCGTTCGGCTTTAACTAAAAGTAAACCACACAGTGAGGTGCCTCCCCAGCTCTTCACTTCATATTTCAATACATAAAAACATGGATGCTCATTTGCAGGGAGAGAGCCATTACTTCTGAAAAGCTCAAAAAGCTTTTCCTGATCTGATCAGAACTGCCATGAGGTTTTGAAATGTACGCCAGGCTCATCGGCATGTTAAACTGTCCCCAAAAAATGATTTGGTATTTTGGTATGGAAATGAGGGAAGTGATGACAGTGAGAAAAACGGATGAGGCGTCGCGTCTCCCTCTCCTCCATTTCACGGCACGGTTTGCATCATCATGACTCACGTCTCCATTTGTGTATATTTCCCACTTTCTCAGCTGACCCCGTGGAATCTCTCCGACACCCTCCAGACAGGCACTTGACTGCTAGAACAAAAGGTGAGTATGACACCCAGACCTGGCGACAGCCTCCAGGCCAGCGCTCTGTCTCTGTCTCCTCTGTGTGTCTCCACAGAGCCGTCATTGTCCTGAGCTGCAGGCGCTTGTGCTTGTGGATGTGCGACCATTTATAGGTGTGTCTCCACACTTACCCTCTAATGAAATCAGCGCAGGGCGGAGGGCGCCACAGGGACTGATTAAAGGATTTGTGGGTCAAACCAGAGGAAAAGTGGTTGGTTGGTATAATGCATGTCTGCCCGGCGTGATGACAAGTAAACAACAAACAAACAAAGCTTGTATAGGTCTGGAGTGAATGACTGCAGCTCTGAGATTTCTGTTTCTGTTCCATAACGTGTGTTTATTGATGCATTTTGCTCCATGTTGCTGTTTTACCATTACAAGTAGATTCATGTAATTAAGGCTTAATTACCAGTTAATTACCATATATTAAGATGTGTACAATGCAGATGTGCATAATGTCTGTGCATCATGACAACTCATTATCACACATGGGAAATGTTTAAAAATGCATACTCTCAGATTCACACATTTTCAGTGACAGTAACTCAGACCCTGCCCTAATACACTTCTTCAGAGCGGTGATAGACCAGTTCCACTCCACTTCAAGCCCATCTACACCCAAAACTGCATAACAAGCACAATAATAAGAGTATTTATGTGCAGGAAAAGCAAGCAAGCAGAGTAATGTTCTTTCAGCATGAGAAAATCCTCTGAAATATCTTCTGTCCTGTTCTCAGTGCTGACCAAGCACAAGCAGAAACGAGATGAAATCAGTGAAGTACATTTTCATTTTCTCCCAGATCCTCCCTGCTCTTCCAGCTGCACACTTTGTCAGGCATTGTGTGGAGATGAGCTCTATGTGGGAGCTGATAAACTCAGTTCTCTTCATCTATGCTGTCACTGTTTGACAGACATTATAATGTGGCTTGGGTTCTATGGGTTCTCTGAGTCAAATATAGAAAAGCCTTTATTTCACTGACATGAATGAGTTTATATTCTGTGAGAGGGTTTGTCTGTAATAACTTGCTTATTTCTTGCTTCTTGATGCACAGATGTAATAAATTGTTCCAGAGACATCTTTTTTCCCCTCCACATCCAAGTCAATCAGTTGTCAACGACAAATACATTTTTTGGGGGAAAAAAAAACTTTAAAAATCTTCAGGAGGCAGCACTGCACTTCCTACTGTATGTGTCCTTGTCCTAGCAACAGCAAGAATATGCTTATACTGAGAAAAACCCAAAGAGCAAAGAGCAGGCACCAGTTTCGCTATAAGTGAACCGAATATAATGGGCAGGCATGAGACCTATATGTGTCCACCTTGTTAATGAAATATAATGGGCAGGCATGGAGACCTATATGTGTCCACCTTATTAATGAGAGTGAGTGTGAGAAGCACTGGAGGTGCTGATGACGCCTGTGTCCTGTGTTAAAGGCCCGCTCTGCTCCCTGTGCGCTGGTGGTCTTCCAGGCCTGCTCCCCCTCCCTAATGAGAGCAATTAGAGGCAGGAGTGGCAGATTAGCTAAATTAGAGCAGACAGCCTCAGCTGCCATGCCTTGTTTCACAGAGGCGTGCAAATAGATAACCATCAGAGGCCATTTTGTGAATGTGTCAGAACGATAGAGACAGCGAGAGAGAGAGAGAGAGAGAGAGAGGGATGGGTAAAAGAGTGATTAATCACGTTGGTTTAACACAGCGAGAGCCTGTAAGGTGTCTTGATTTGGAACACCCTGTTCTGGTGGGGTGCAATGGAGTAATTCAAACTCAAACACTTGGGCTCACTCTCGTCTTACGACTGGCTGTAAAATTAATCATTTAGCACGTTGGCATCTGCCAGCCTGTGCCTTCAAACAGCCCCTTATTTTCTGCCTCTGTATATTCTGACCTTCCTCCCCCTGCTTCCAGACGCTCTTATCTGTCTGCTCAGACGATTCTGTGCTTCTCGCAGTTTGTCTTAGCTTTCGCGTTTGTGTTCACTTTCTCTGTGCTCTTGCTGTGTTTCGATTTGTTCTACTTTTGGATAATTAATCATTAAATGTCTCTTTATAGGCTACTAGGGCTGAAGAAAGGCGTCTGAAACATTGAGTTCTGTAAATAATAGAGTTGGGCTTGAGCTTTCATGTCACGCATTCTGACAAAATGATTCGAGGGGGAGGAAACAGAAGCTTCATAAATACTTTGATGTGATTTGCTTTGTAACACAATGTAACATGTTCTCTGTATACTAATTTCAAGCATTTCCATTTGAAGAAAAGTTGAAAGGAAACAGCTCATATTTTACGACAGGGTACATTCTTTCTGTCCTGAATATGGATGTTTTAATATGTATTCATACCTGATTTGAATATGTAGGCCTGATCGCACGGAAACAAGAGAAGCATGAACTGCCTCAGGAAACAAACATTAGGGAATGAATTTCATTGCCTATAACACAGGATATTTCCCAAATTGCATTAGGCACTCCTGGCCTGATAGTCTTCCTACTCATTTCCCTTCACAAAAGACTTGTCCATTTGATACCCCTGAGGTTAAGGTGGCCATGGGCAATGATGTCATCATGTCTCAAACTCAATTTGAGCGTCTTCCTGTGTGAAACCTGACAATGCTCCAGATCGCTGGATACCGCCGCAGGATCTCAAATCAGATTTTACAGTCTGACAAGCTGGATAGGCACAGTCTACTGTAAGTTATGATCTTTTGTGAGATTTCAATAACTGATATATGACGAATTAGGGAAGTCGCCAAAAATTAATGTCACTGATTAATACAGTAACATCATTAAACAACCTCTCTATCTGCTTAATAAGTAACCATCTCTCTCTCTCTCTCTCTCTCTCTCTCTCTCTCTCTCTCTCTCTCAGGTGCTCAAATGTCTGTGAATCATTCTCTCAGCTCCATCCATTGCCATTAATGGTTTTATTGCTTCTTTGGGGGTCACTGATAATTGCACACACATTCTTCTTACAATTCATTGTGCAGAAGGTCCTCGTCATACGGGAAAAGAACATACCAAACAGGACGTATTCATCAGGACGTGAAATCCTGATTCCTTTTATGGCACATTCTTCTAGTGTTACAAGAATGGGTATGCCACCCTTAACTTCCCAACCCATCCTGAGGGTTTTGATCTTGTATCACAAGGGGGGAGAACTGCAAACCGTGCCTGTGCCTCTTCCCTGTGGTGAGCAGCGGACGGTGCACTGCGTGAGACCCCAGACTGAGACTGTCCGGCTACTGACCCAGGTCCTCTTCCTGCTCTGGCTCAGTGCAATGTAAACAGCCCCTGGTTTGTGTAAACGCACCCTTGCTCCCTGCCTCCAGTATGCCCCCCCCCCCACCCACCCTCCATACAAGCACTGGCTGAGGAAGGGAGGCCGTCACTGGGACACGGGGCCAGAGAGGCATGGGGCCTGGGACTGAGGCCTCACACATGTCTCTAAGATTGGGGTCGTCTTGGTGGGCTTGCATTTTTTGACATTTAGCTTATGTGCTATATGCGTGTGTATGTTTTGTGTGTGTATGTGTGTGTATGCGTGTGCTTTAGAGTGAGGAAGAGGAGATTAGCGTGTATACATCTATACGTGTGAGCGTGAGAATGTGCTAGTCTGTGTGTTGCTCCATCACTGACCTCCCTCCCCGGTCAACAAACAAACAAATGAGAGAGGAGCGCTCCGCATGGGCAGTCTGGAATCATGTCAGGCCTGAGTCACTGGCCATCTCCCTGCGTCTGGACATCTGCGCTTGTCGTTGTCGTGGGGAAAAGAGATCTTATCAGGCAGGCAGCAGCAGCTCTGTTTGTTTTCGGGCAGGAAACCAAGAAGAGGCAAGAGTCTTTTATTTCCAGCCCTCTGTTCTGTGCTCTCCCTTCCTCACAACATCCCCATCTGGCCACACGGAATTCGCTTCACACACTTACTTTGTTTTTGCCACGCTGCATTTTTGTTTTCCTCCCCTCCCCCCACACACAGGTATAGCTGTCCTGTGAGCCATATTTTGTCTTCCCCTTGGTACACTTGGTGGTCTTGCTTTTTACTCATGTTTCATTTTCCCTCAAGCTCCAATCGATATCATTCCCCATGGGTCCAGCTTTATTTTGACATCGTATGGAAAACTTTTCCCTTTAATATACAATGACTGGTATCAAATTACTTACTATATTAAAAAAAGAAGCTTAGTCCACAAAAGAGGTGGGAAATATCTTATGTAAGCAGTATTGGGACAGAGCATTATGTTTCATTCAAAAAAAAAAAAAAAAAACCTGAGGGAGGCTTAGATGCAGCAGCAGCTCACGACCTATTTCAAAAGCTCATCAACCGCATTCTTCACCTGGTATTCTTCCCACAGCACAAAAGTCTGCTGGAACAGAGCAGAGGGACACTCTGACTTTGAAAGGTTGATGGATCCTGTGAAGAAAAAAAAAAAAAGTAAAGTAAAAAAAGGCACAATCAATAAATTTGAGGTATTTGGGATGGGAGCAGGGAGAAGAGGTTCTGAAAAGGACTTCTCTTTTATTTAGCTGCCTGCCTGTCAGTCAGTGGCTCTGGAGGTGAGTGGGCAGGGGAGACGCATGGACAGCTATGATTACATATGAATGCAAATGGAGCCCAGCTTGCGGATCAAGGTAAGACTCAGCCAACACTGCATAGTCTACCAGGACCTCTCTATGGAAGTCTGACTTCAAGGAAGTGAAACTTAAGTGAAAACTTCACAACTGAAGTAGCAGCACAAATGAGCAGATTTAGCAGCTGTGTGTAGCTGTTAATCTTCACCTAACACCAAGTTAATTCCTCGCTTCTCTTAACATTTCAATAAATGGCACAACAAATAGGTCTTCTGTCGTACATGATCATTCAATTACATTGATTTATGTATTTTGTGGCCGGGATGATGAGCATCGGGAAGGCTAAGCTGTCATCAAGAGCCCGGCTGTAATTAGCCTGCTCCCCTGCCTAAATGGGAGACTTATTCATGCATTGTTGGCTTTCCCTCCACCACTCAGGCCAAGCTTGAACGTGGCAAATTCATTCAATAAGGCCTGTGTCCCCAGGAGCACCCACCACCAACAACAACAAAAAAAATTCTGTTGATCATTTTTATTATTTATTATGGCAAATCACAAACAAAACCGAATCAATGCAGAGGACTAATGAGGTTGTTTTGCATGGGAACGGTGCCACCGCTGAAGCAATCAAGCGGACGGAGGCTCTGGACGTGCCCGCCAAATTCTGCCCATCATTACTGGGCTGGGAGAGGGCAACTTTGCCTCCGCTAATAGGCTTGTTTGTTCTTCTGTGGTGCATCAGATGGGTTTCAGGGAAGCAATCGTTGTCACTCGTCAGGTCCTTGGTGATGGAGCTGTTATGGTGGGGGAGGATGAGTGGGTCTCCCTGGTTATGCTGGGAATAAGTGAAGCTTTTCTGTAACAGATTATTTGGACAATACTGCTACTTACAGTCATCCAGTCATTCCCTCACAGACTTGTCCCACTGGAATAGTTCCTTACATTCTAAAAAGTGTCTTGCCGATTAGAGGAAAACATTCTCACTAGCTATGGAGCTATATTTTATTAGTGCTGTCAAACGATTAAAAAAAAGAATCTGATTAATCACAAAATTTTGCTATGATTAATCATGATTAATCACTTTTAATCGCAACTCATTTCCTCCAGTAAGAATTTGGATGATATGTTGGTTTATCTATATCAGTTTCAATTAAGCATACACGGTTGACACCAAGGATGAAAAGTTAGCCAGCGAAAGGTGTGTGTGATGTGAGGGGTGTAGCCGGCTGTGGTGACTATTGTGTGTTCCTGCTTTAACATCACAGTGCCAAGTTTTACAAGCGAAAGCACTCCAAACTCATTTGACTGTCAAACAACATGGAAATAGCTATATAGTATTCAATAGATTCAATTGTTACAATAAACAGCTTTTGGGAAGGTTTACTTCAGGACAACAATCATCTTCCCACCCAACCGCCTGTGATGCACCAAAGCAATGTCTATAGTCAGACCCAGTTGTTTCAGGACTTCAGTATCAGAATATTCTATGATATCTGGGTTGCACACAAATCAGGAAAACTGGATCTTCTAGACATAAAGTCCTTGAAACATTAAACGTCTACTCATTCAATTATTTGAATTTCATATTTGCATTAAGGAAAATTCATCAAGAATGTGCACACCTGCATGTGTTTTGGCGATGGTAACGCAGGTGGTAGAGGTGCCATTCGACAACTGAAGGGTTGCAGCCCTTTTCCGCTTGACCCCATCGAAGATTCTAGTCTTTGTTTGTTAACTGTTCCTTGAAGGTTCAAGCTCCACTCTACCTGACCCCATCAAAGTGTTTTTGAACAAGATAATGAACCCCAATTGCTCCTGGTGAACAATGCATGGTAGCCTCCACCACCGGTGAATAAGTGATTGCAAATCATACTTGTGTACTAGAAAAGCACTAAATGCTAAAGGATTTGCAGGGTTTTTTCACTGAGTTATTTACATGTTTTTTTTTTTGTTTGTTTGTTTGTTTATTTACATTTTGATTTTTGTTCTTCTACTCCTCTTCCTCTGAGTAGATGCTAGAAGGGATGTGTTTTAGCCATCTTCAGTAGCACCATCTCTCCATTCTATTTAGAACAAGCCTGTCTGAGGTGATTACATTTCTAAGTCAAGTATCTCTCTCATGACTGTATTATTTATTTTACTCAGTCCCCAGGGAGGCATCTACCACATTTGCAAAAGACAGCATCCACTAGTGTGCTAAACATAGACACTATACTAACTTGTAGAGAGGCAGATGTAAACATCACAGGCAAATGTGCCATTCTAGGCCATCTCTGGCTTATTGACTGCAGACAGATCAGGCTCTCTCTGCTAAACATAACAGTATCTTCATGCATGGCTTACTCTTCTGGGGACATAACATGTGGCTCTCCCTTATGCAACCAGCTAGGCCACTATCTACAAGAAGCTAGGTTATATTTCTTTTAAACAAGTGGTTTTCCATAATTTTATATTAAGTGATAATTTTCCCCTTGCTAAATGTGTATACAGTATTTTCATTTGAGAAAAACTTAAAAGTATTGAGCTTAATGAGAGGGCATAGGCTAACGTTAATACTGGTACAAACCACTGAGGTTCTTTGGCAGGCTACTTTCAAACTGATAAGGATTAGCACTGAAGTCAAGCCATTGTGGTGCATTAAAGATAATTATTCAGCCTTAATATGAGATCATTGCCATTGCAGGGGAGCATTAGCATTCGCTCTATGGCTTATGTAAACTGAAGTTGTTTACATGTAATATGGCCATTTAGTTGTTAGGAGAAATGGCTAGAGTAACTTCTTTGTTATGTTTGGCATTGTCATGGCTGCCATTGTCATGGTTGATATGTAATGTTATGTGCATTAGCCATAAGGTTGGCTGACTGCCACCACCTTTACCTTTCCTGACTTTACCTGCTGAAGCAGAAGGTCAAGGGTTTGGAACTTGGAGCAGAAGGTCAAGCGCAGAAGGTCAAGTGTCCTGGAGCAGAAGGTCAAGTGTTTGGAACTTTTGGGAAATCTACAAAATGATGATGAGTCTGTCTCTCAATATGTGGGTCATGCAAGTTTAAGGCACTACAAGACAAAGTAATACGTGACCAACCCATCTTACACACATGGCAGCAACAATGGCCTGTGCTGTTTGATGGATTTGGCTGCCTCACAGCCTTTGATTATCAACTCAATTTGACTATCAAATGGTAGACCCTAATGTCACACCAGTAATGAAGCCACTCCATTGCTCTATGCTAACCCCATGGGATGGCATCACAGCTGAGTTACAGTGCATGTTAGATGATGACATAATTGAGCAGGTGAATGCATCGCCATGGATATCCAACTAAGTGATGTCAAAGAAATCTATGTGGGGTCTGCCTATCTGTGAAGATCTTGGGTCTGTAAACAAGCTATAATACCTGATGGCTACCCCCTTCCGACCACAAGAGCTCACCGGCCAGTTCTATGGGTCTACAGTCTTCTCAAAACTGGAATCTTTGCCAGGGCCACCTCCTGGTGTCTTTACACTTTGATAGCTATGACCTGACTACATTTCTCACTTACAAACGCATAGCCTTTGGACTGAGTTCAGCTCCAAGCTGTTTTCAGAAATTCATGGCCTCCATCCTGGTGGGAATTCCAGGTGTGTCTGTGTACTTGGATGACATAGGTATCCATGGCTCCACCACCGCAGTGCATGAGAAACGCATTCACAGAGTTTTTACAGCATCTACACACCAACTCACCTAACAGAGACAAGTGTGTCCTCAACCATTGAGTTTTCTGCTGAGGGCAAGCCCATATCATTGGCTCAGGTTGCCTCATTCCTGGGGATGGCTGCCTACTCTATCAGGTTTACATGTATACCACAATACTCTGAGACAATTGCACTGCTGCAGAGACTACCGTTTGCTCTGATGATGATGTGCAACACCTGAAGATGAAGATCTCCACCGATCCTGGCAAACTTTGACCCAGATGCTCTGGTCACTCGTAATGCCTCAGCAATCGCCATCGGTGCTGTGATGTCCCAGTCCATGGGGGTACTGAAAGACCCTTTGCTTTCTCCTCCCAAGCTCTTAGCCTGACAGAACAACGCTATTCTGTGGGGGAAACAAGAAGCGCTGGCATGCTTTTGGCCCTGTGAGTACTGCCACATGTATTTATACAGACACAAATTCAAGCGCTCACTTCCCTCCTGGTCACGTCAGATGCTGGCCACAGACCATTACGGCTGCACCATTGGGATGACCACAGACGACCCTCTCCTTTCTGGTATTAATTGACATTCTAGACTCCCTGCTCCCACAAGGGCCGCCCAGCTTGTGTGCATACCCAGCCTGGACTCTTGACTGACTTTGTGACTGTGACTGGGGTTATGTTTTTCCATTGCCATGGCAATACTGTGTTCTCATCACATTGCATGCGTGTAAGTATTAGTTGTGTAACACATTTAATTTCTTACGAATAAAGATTACAGTTGCAAAAGATCATAAGAGATACTTTTAATGAGCAATATCAGGAAGTACAAATTCTTGATCTGGCATTTCAAAATGCTATAATCAGTTGGCTTTATGTCATAAGCTATGTGTTGTTCAACCAAAGATCATGGAAGCTTTCTGGTTCAACCTCACATGTTGACACCCAGTGAAATAGCTTGTTATTTTGAGAATGACTCAGTGCAAGTCATGCACAGTTCACCCAGACCCCAAACTGAACTTTGACCCTGACATCTTAAGAATATGCATACGGCCTCTCTGCACAATGTCTCCAACACTGGCTGGCTGCAGATCAGTGTGCCTCCACAACCAGTGAGATGCATTGTGCACTCTACTCTCCTCTCCTCAGGGCTACCACTGCTGGGATTACAATCAAGAGCAGCCAGGGGGCATAGAGGGAGTCTGAACAGTGTAGAAGTATTTTCATATGGGACAGCAGCCACAGAAACACATCTGTATGTGTTCTAGCAGACAATAGATGACAAACTCCCTGCTCTTCAACTAACAAACTGCCATGCATTCTTACACTGTTTGGAATCAGGCAGATTGATTGTTGCTCTGTTGCTAGCTGGCCATTGACAATAAATGAATGATATCTGGTGTACAGCTGCCACCTGTGTCTAAAAAAATGTAGCCTGAAGATGTAGCAATGGCACAATCAACTTACCTCACTCACGTCAGATCATGCGCTACGTAACTTTCGTAAGGCACTTCCGCGCAACGATCTGATGTTGAAGCCCATCAGAGAGATTTCAAGCCATTATTCTCTAACCGGACCAATCAGGGCCGCTAGCTGCTGTAGAGGGTGTGACGTAGCGAATAAGCAACTGTTTTGAATCCAACCAATCCAACAAACTTAACCAGCGTCATCGGTTGGTTTCGATGTGGTTGGCTGCAGTGTACGTCAATTAAATTGATGGACAAGCCGTTTGCCCAGTTAGATTCAAGGATTTCTGGCTCCTGAAATATCTCGTCTATCGCTGAATATCAGATGAACGCGCGTAGTGCTACATCTGACGTGAGTGAGGTAAACAATCAACCACTTTATTCACAACCTGGAGGCCCAGCCAGTTGATGGTCAGCACATGGAAGATCTGATATCACCAAGTAATTAAGAGTCCGGGATCAATGTCAAACTTGTTGCCTTGGATGAATGGGTTAGGATTAGGGTTAGGGTTAAGGTACATTGATCCAGGGCAAATGTTTGATGTTGATCATGGACTCTTAAATACTTGGTGATATCAGATCTTGCATCAGCACATTTCCTCAGCCGCAAGGTTTGTAACATAGGCTAATGATATCATTATCAAGTTGTTGGAGTACACATGCAAACATTCCAAGTCTCCCGGAACGTCAGGGAGCCTACTGTATTTCTGTAGTAGCTCACGGACACCTATGAGTGATGTAAAATCACTGACTGGGTGTGTTGGAGGACAGCGACAGCGACACCTCCCTGAAAAGAGTTTTTGTAGGTTGGGTTGTCTGCACATCAAATAGTTTCAAGGTCTGCATCATACCATGGTAAAATAATTTGCCTACTATCTTTTCATGAGATTTCAATCAAATGTCATACCAGCTTTTACAGTATCAGCTTTTTTACATAGCAAATTATGTCTGCACCTACAGTATTTGAGCATATGATTATTGGTACATTCAAATATAGGCAGACATTGATACCAACAAGGACATTAAAAGGAATGGGGATATCCAAAACTCCAGATCAGCCATCAGATATAGCCTAAACCATCATTGGAGGCAGACACACAGGCTACAGAGCAACACCAGGCAAGGCTGTGTTTTGCTTTCTCTGGAGATCCCCATACAGTTGCTGACTTTTTACAAAAAATTACTACATTGTGCATTCCCACCAATCAATTGGAATTTACTTGCAAACCAGGAACTATAATTTACATGCTTTGTATTGATTGACAAGCTGATAAAAAATATATTTTTGCTAATATATCCCGTTTCAGTTTCATTTCCTTATTCCCAAGGTTTCAGATTCTGCAAGTGTAGTGCTGACAAAATCCATACTAGAAGCAGCCAAGAGAGCTTTCATTAACCCCGTAATGATCCTTAATAATTTTAAAGTGACTATGAAGTCAGTACCTTAAAAACATTGCCTGGTATGTGTTTAATATCATGCAAGTCAGTGAGCCAGTGTTGTGCAATGCTGTCAGTTGTGTCCTGGTTAAATGAAAGTAATGAAAATCACTGTTCAATGAGAATTATCCACATTTGCTATATCAATTAATCAGCTTTATAATGTAGCTCTGGATTTCGTAGGGAGAGTGTAAAATGTTAAGATGAGCTTCTAACGTGTGACGCCAACTGGCAATTTTAGGCGCTTGACTATGAACCCTCTGAAGACAAACACTCTTTTGGGAAGAGGAGTTGCATCTCTCTCTTCAATTTCACTTGCCCTGCTGGTTCTCGCTGTGTGTACAGCTGACCTGTGCCGGTCGACCCCTCTCCATAATGCATGTGTTCTTTTTAACTGGAATCTCTCCATGCACACTCATGCCGTAGTCCGTGCTGCCCAGGGGGAGAATCAGGATCGGAGAGCCTGGGAGCGCTGACTCCAGCTTTGACCTGCTTGCCCAGGTGTGCTCCCCGCGGAGCCAGGCCACAGACTCTTAACGAGGACACAAGACCATATAGGAGCCAGGAGTACTCTTCCCTCAAGCACAAAATGTTCTCTTGAATGTTGAGATCTTATTATTTCTTCTTATTATTTCTTATTCTTCAAACAACTGACATTTAATCTGCTTCTTATTTTTCTATCCAGGACCTGGTTAGAATTTAGAGGCAGGATTATTAAATTATAGCCAAGGCCATGTATACAGTGGATAAAATGTACAGAAACCGTTTAAAATGTCAAGCTGATGTGAATCACTTTATTATCCCAATAAGATGCTATAGTGAGTGACAATAGATTATGCAGTAATTAATTAGTGAGAAGAATGAAGATTAGAAATATGTAGTATAGCCTCTTGTTATGTATTGATCTCATAGCCATAAACTCCAGCTAAATCAACCTATAAATCTAGATTAATAATTGGGAAATTAACGATAAGTCAGATCCAGCAGCTCTCATCTTGCCATGCCAAACTCAGAGTGAGTCCCTTTATTAGCTACTGAGACACGAGTATGGATTTTGTATGCCATGCCCGGCATTGTTCGTTCCAGATGAACCTAGGTAAGGTCTTCAAGGGGTTGTTTTAGCTTACCTCTGTTAATTGGCCTGGCATGCCCTCTCAGAGTACCTGCTCAGATTAAAAATGGGGGGCATACTGCCCATGCTAAGTGGTGGGGTTTCAGTCATCCCTGAATGTAAATTATGTCTTAACCTCCATGGGACATGTTAGTTTGAGTCTACAGACAACCTCCAGAGCAGGAAGCCCTGGAAATGTTAGAATAAACGCTGTAAAGAACGCTTATTTAGTAGACTTACAAATACATTTCTTTGCACTATTTTTAAATGGCAGGTTCATTTTAGACTAGACCAGTTGTCCCCAATTATTTTTCCTTTGTCAAGCATGCCAGGCCGAGGGCCAAACCCGCAAACTCTGAAAAACATGCATCAAAAAAGGGTTGGGTTAGAACATCACAAAGTCTTCCTTTAGTATTTTTGTATTGTGCCTCAATAAACTTGATAAACAATATAATATATGAGACATATAGCCTAGGACTATTTCACTGAATGATTTAACAATATTAAAATGCAGTATCTGTACTTAACTGAAGTATTGTTTTTTTTTGTCCTACTTCCACTTTTACTTCACTACATAATTTTGATGAATTTAATACACTCCAATAAATATTTTATGTGGGGAGTCGTTACTTGTTACTTTTATAAAAACAAAGATAACAAAGATAGCTCTGTCACCAGGTTTTCATTATCATTATTGGGCGATTCAAGCGATCAAGCAGTATAAAAAGAGACCTCATGCTTCCCTTCGGCTTTTCGGGAACGCTTAGCGAGTCACTCTTACTGCTCCATTTCGATGGAAGACGATTCAGAAACACCATGTTCCTCCAAAACGAGGGTGATGAAAGTGACGACCCCTGGCCCTACTTGTTTTCCTTCGTTTGCCAAAAAGACAATTCCTATGAAATGAAGTGCCTACTCAGCTTCACTTAAGCCAAATAGATTGTGCCCTAAACTCTAAATGTTGAACTTTTGACAGCTTTCTTTAGTAATACACACAGTAGGCCTACTTCTTTTACTTTCAGTACTTGATTAGTAAGTCTGTCTGTGTGCGAGTGTGTGTGTGTGTCTGTACAAGATAATTCGAAAACTACTGCACGGATTTGGATGAAATTTTCGGACAGCGTTTCTATTGGGACAAGTAAGAACTGATTCGATTTTGGTGGCGATCGGTGATCCAGATAATAAAATGGGAGATGTATAGAAGTGGGGAAAAGCCGTGTGTGTGTGTGTGTGTGTGTGTGTGTGTGGTTTTGTGTAAATAAAAGTTCCATGAAGGAGGAAGTAAAAAGTGCTAAAAGTCAAGCATGTATGTGAGTCCAGAGCTAGGATGTGTCATGAGTGTGAAGTCAGCATAGCATGAGTCCAAAGTTCACAACATCTCACTGTCCTACATTATTATGATTCCTATTGTTCCTCTTAAGTCTTTGTACAGTTGGTCGACTCTGTGTAGATTAACTCTCTTGGTCACCTTGCTTCTTCTTCTTTTTTATTTTTTTTTTATTTTTATTTTTTTGAAAGCTCACAAAATACTGTACGTTTTATACCGAGTCTTATGTTGTGCGAAGAGCAACTAAAAGGTATGTTGAACCAACATCCAACTCATTTATCATTGAGCCGTTGCAGTCCACAATCTCATTTGGAAAAGTGCTGGAAAAGCAACATTTCCCATCTCTTTCCTTCCCTCTTTGCAACATTCTGCACTGATGCACTGCTCATTTGGCCGCTTTGATAGGCTCCAAGTT
Source organism: Sardinella longiceps (assembly GCA_027497455.2). Lineage (NCBI taxonomy): Eukaryota > Metazoa > Chordata > Actinopteri > Clupeiformes > Clupeidae > Sardinella > Sardinella longiceps. The sequence goes on from JAODXP020000008.1 coordinate 1,439,485, forward strand.
GCTGACAAAGTTGCCTCATGAAATATTGAGGATTCAGGTGATCAACTTAAGGCACTTGTAAGATTTTAGTGGTTCAGAACTAAAGAGAGAGAGAGAGAGAGAGAGAGAGAGAGAGAGAGAGAGAGAGAGAGAGAGAGAGCAGGCAAAAAATGAAGTGGAAGAGCTTAAGACAGCTTCTATTGACTGTGCTAGCGTGAATGTGTTTAATGGCCTAAAATATGAGATGTAGCTGTTACCAACATGTTTATGTGTGTAATTCCCTGAGGAAAAAAAATGAACCCTTTTATTCATCTCGCATTAAAATTCACAGCTCTGTCATCTGATTAAGACTGAGGATGGTGTAGGCTTAGCTAAACTCCACTACATGGGGCCAGCATCTTGGGCCAAACTCAGTAGGAGGTTTCCATGCCTCTGCAAGTCAAAGGCTGTAGCAGGCAAACATTAGACTTTCAAATAGTCTTAATTCACTCGCCATGGGGTTTCCTTCTCGTGATTATGTGTGTTATTGCTACAGTCTGTGGATGTCTTATGTGTTCCTCGAACTCTTGATGCCCTCATGGCACATGGACCTCTCTGGCCAAGAATAGGCGTCCAGTGTACATGTAGATGCACCCATAACTATAACTATATAATAATCTCTCTATGACTATTTTGAGCAAAGTCAAGACATGTCAGAAGTATATTTCTGGGCACCACACAAAAAGTTGAAGTTACTATCAACCATGTTTTTTCCCACTTACTCTCACACTTAACACGCTTTGTCAGAGATTTGGCTTTTATGTGGTGCATTATTGTTCAATTATTCATTGTCACTACAGAAATATACAGTACATAACTTGTCAGGATTTAGATTTCCAATGCTGTTTTCCCATGGGTTTATTATCATGGTCTTTGCCTTTAATGATGTACCCTACTGGGTTTATTATATAATGCATGATACATGTAATACTCCAGGTAATTAGCCTCTAGAGGATCCACATGTATAAATAGGCATTTGAGACATGTAAGGAGTAGCCCTGCTCATCTTCAAATGGAACCATAGCTTGTTCATGCTTTGGAGGAACAAATTGGGAGCTTGGTGGGAAGTGGATGGTGGAAGTGGGAATGGAAAAGTGAGGACAAAGCAGCTGCACCTGAGAGTTTGACCTCAAGCACACACCGCTCCTTAATAGATTGTGAGTCACGCATTCAGCGACCTCGTCCACTCGATCAGCACTGCTTCTGTCCAGCTGCTTCCCAAACTAATGTCAATGGTTTGCACATTTTTATCACCTCCAGTCCGGCGCCGTCCACTCATCACCACCATTGGTCACCCTGCAGCCCCTCCAGCTGTTGGCCTGATATTCTTTATAGGCTGATAATCCCTCCTGTTTTGCCACTTGCTGTTTGCTTTTGACAACTCTTTAGGAAACTTTTGTGATTTCTGACCCTCTCAGTTTGATGTCGTTTTATGATTCCTGCTCTTGGCTGACCCTCAGGGTTCTTTTGTTACTGCCTCAGTGTAAGGCTTTGGTTTGTGCTCAATCTGTTTTCAACCACTGTGGATATTGGACCAGGTCTCCATATGGGTCCAGTCCCTTGCCTAGACCCTGAGATTTTGACACATTTTAGGGTATAGCTGGAAAATTGCAAATTCTAATTTCATCAGTGTCATGTGCTCATATAGGCCTACTGCATATGTAAATGGCTTAATGTTAACTGTTAACAAAGAGGTGTTCTTCTGCACCGGATAATTGTATCTTTTGTGCTGTTGAAACCGAGAGGTATAGCATGAGTCTGGTATGAATTAGTATTCTGCCACTGTAAGGAGGTACAATACATCAGACAGGGTGGATAATACATCACCTTTGGGGTTCTGATAAAGGCTGAGATGGATTCAACTAAACCTTTGTGGTCCAGTTTGGCCTGATTGGCTGAAAAGATAATTGAAGGTCAGTGACCTCTTAGATTGCTTTGGGAATTACATTTGTTCCCTTCACTTGGTCTTTCCCTCTCATATTGTCCTACACAACAACTAAGGTCAGCCATCGCACTGGCCTTTGGATCTATTGGCAGTATAAACATTCACTTGAAGTTCCCTTTGAATGCTATAAATAATGGCTTGTATACAAAAATTATTTAAAATTCACATATTCAACCACAACTCCATGACAGTCCACAAATCATAAACAAAAACAATAAAAAAGTATAAGCTAATGAATGTTCATCTGTAAAAGTCTATTGTAGAAATCTCTTAATCTGGTGTATAGGTGTAGGTGTATATGTGCAGTGATAAGTAGAATGTCTTTGCAGTTATCTGCAATTGAAGAGATTATCTGGTTATCTTTATAATGATCCTGAGGGAAAGCTTGCCGTTAATGCAAAAGAAATGGAGGGAATCAATCAAACGCCGATTGCATCCTGGAGGAGGCATAATTTGGAAAATAAAAAATGGGCCTATGGGTGTTAATGGGAGCACCAGTCGTGGGTGAGGGTGAGATGGGAGGGAGAAAGGATGGCGATATTAAAAGCAATATTGAGAGACAGAGTGCCGAGAGAGAACAGTGAGGAACTCAGAGGAGAAAAGCACATTAATTTCAATCTCTTTTATGAATATGTTTTATTCTTTCCTCTGTCAGATACACTTTGCCACCCCTGACCTGTTCTTTTGGACTTTATTTCACTCCTGCCACCAGCTGTCTGTGCGACACAATACAGAAAGGACTTTTTTCTGTGAGAAATCTATTATTTTCATGTCATAATCTTGATTAATATTCTCCCTCTTTGAAACTGATATTAGCATAGTGTAGCATATGGAAACAACTACTAACTGCACAGTACAAGTACCAGACAACTACTATACTAGCATAGGCTATAAGTTACAGTATATGAGAGTTCTGAGGTATTTTGTCAGTGCTTCGTGAACACAGCCCATGATGATGATGTGAATATTTATCTCTAGTTTATATGTACATGTATATGTATGTAGGACATGAAAAGTAAAAGTGTTCACTTTCACTGCAGTCTCTTAGACTGTCACCCTGTCTTGTTCTTGAAGAAATTCATATTGGGATATGGTCAAAAAAATGGCATTCAATTTCTCTCATACCATAGAATTGTCCACCTCGCCACTTGGGAGGTATTTGCAAATTCATAGCATCACCCTGGCTTATTGTGAGTGACTCCTGTGCTTGTTTTCCTTGCACTGAGCTATTTGTTGTTCACAGCTGCATGCATGATGCATGAGTCACCTCACAGTGGCCTGCGCTGTTAAAGGTACGGGCTGTTTGATGTACGTGCTGTTGACCGCCACATCTCTCTCTCTCTCTCTCTCTCTCTCTCTCTCTCTCTCTCTCTCTCTCTCTCTCTCTCTCTCTCTCTCTCTCTCTCTCTCTGCCACTCCTTGGGATCCAATGGAAATCTGGAAACAATTGGACAGCCGCTAAGTAACCCTTCACCCTTCACGTGGAGAGACTCGTCCACTTTAGATACTTCACACACACACACACACACACACACACACACACACACACACACACACACACACACACACACACACACACTCATTGTCAGTCACAGAGCTATGGGGTCTCTGCTGAGATTCACCTCTGCCATCCGCACAGCTCTGGAGGACTGCCTGATTAGGTGAACAGAGAGGTGGTGCCCTGCAAGTATATTCTCCTTCACATAATGAATAGCATTTCAGAAATTAAAGGCAAATCATGCCTTTCACCTATAGAGCAATGCAGTAAAAGCACTGTAATTAAGGGCCACAGTTTAAAGGTTCAGGGTGAGATAACGTGATGACAGAATTACACCACAACCATGGAAATTGTTCATTTAAAATTCTCCTTGGCTTCGTATCACATGTACTGTGTTTTTTTTTTTCTAGAACAGTAAAGTTACAGCTAACAGCTTAATGGAGAGAGAGTTCATTTAAACATTTAAAGGAGTGGTTAGTTTTCTAAATTGTGAGTAAAGTCTAAATCAATTTGCCAATAAAATATACAATTGCAGCTTTATCTCTAGGGCTTTTTGATCTATAAAAGTGCACATTTCTCTTGTTTATGCTGGAGATTGAATTTTAGCTCTTTTAGAACTTCCCAGGGTCTTTGTAGAGTGAGATCTTTCTTTTTCAACATCAAAGTAAGAAACTTCACAGCTTAAGTTGTGGGTGCATTTATGGGTTGTGGGTGGGTTATAGTTGTATTGATATATACATATTTTTGAGAAGCATGACAGTAATTTTCTACTATGCTTTATTTCTGGCCTCCATCGCTGACTTCAAAATTCCTGGCTCCACATTATTCAAAGTTCATAAGTCCTAACAGGTGTATGTGAGGTAAATGTTTGCTTATATCTTACTAATTTGCATTTCAGTATCATATTCCACATTCACAATTCTTATATGTAAATGTCTCAACTCCATCTGGACGTGAGCATGACATCACAACAAATTATTCACATAACCATGATGTGATGTAGCCATGCTGCATAAAAGACCCATTTGGTAAAGTGGTTAACATCCTGCAACCAACTGTTGAGCAATACTATTCTATTCTAACCACATACCGACATTTAGACTGCGAATGGACCTTATTAATTCTTCAATTGAGAGAGACTAGTGTACACTGTACAGTTGATTACTGCTGTGTTTGTCTTATTTTGCTATCATTAATTGCCAAAAGCAGCTTGCAGATTTGCTTGCGTTTAGCCAATATGCTATTACCACAATTCTTCAAGTAGGCTATACAAGAAAAGCTTGAATCTTTTTTTCCCATATATGTTTGGGAATCACTATCTGATTTAATATTAGGGAGATAGTCTAGGCTCTGATGCCTGTCTTCATTATATGCTTGGTGCATTATAACCTGCATTAAGATTATCATTGTAACCAAAAGTGATTTTATTCAGATGTCTTGACTCATGTTAACTGTTTGCTTTAAGAAGATGTTTGACACAAGGGAAAGTAGAAGGTCTGTTCTGTGTGCTAGTTATGATCCAATCTTTCCCCATGAGAACCAGGTTGAGTGAGTCTGAATCATGCCATCATCATTCTGTCTTGAACATTTTGTCAGCCTAATCCTATAGGAATAAACAGGATTAGACAAATGCAATTAAATTGTGTGTGTGAGAGCAACACAGCATAAACAATACAGGTTCAACAAAAATATGCTTGGAACATTTCAAAGTTACAGCTAACATTCAAACCATCTGTAAACATCTTGAGTCATTGGCTGTGATACAAACAGTAGGCTGAGTTGACCAAAGAAGACACTTACATAACTTGTCAAAGTAAGTGTGCCAGTACTTTTGGAGTGAATCATAGTCGTGCTCCTATTTGGGTATAGCTGTTTCTCTCATCTGTTGGCCAATTTCTTCCAATTCACTTCACCCTTTCTCCACACTGACATTGGTTTACCAGAAATATTTAACTGCATTCTGTTTGGGTGTCTGCTTAGACAAAAATGTTCTCCCTCACACTCCCAATTCAGTGTCTATCTAACTCTACGTGTCTGCCCACTTGCCTCTTCCATCCACACAGTCCCCAGCCACACCTCAGATTTTGCAAAGCCTTCAGTCAGGGGTCCTTTCATGTGAAATGTATTTTATATAGCAAGTCATAAGACTAGGGTTGACCACTATGGGTGTCATGAGGGTGCTGCCTGTGAGATCGTCCTTTTGTGTTGGGCTCTCCCCATGCAGCGCTGTGCCGCAGGCCCGCATGGTTTGGGAGATTTGGGATTGTGGGTCTTCAGTCATCTTGTCACATGTGAAACCAAAGCCAGTGCTCTTTTCCATGCAGTGCCCCTGAGATCCTGTCAAGAAACACTACTCTTTATACCAGCCATACCTGGAAAAATTTTGAAACAGTGCTGCATTTAAAAGTACATGTAGCCTACAGCATGTACGATGAATTTTGAATGAATGTATTCTAGCACATTCAGGAATTCCTGGAATTAATTTCTGTATTTTTTGTTTTTGTTTTGTTACCTCCGCCAAGGAGGTTATGTTTTCGGTCGCGTTGGTTTGTCTGTCTGTCTGTCTGTCTGTTTGTTTGTCTGTTTGTCTGATGGAAGATCTGATATCACCAAGTAATTAAGAGTCCAGGATCAATGTCAAACTTGTTGCCCTGGATCAATTGGTTATAGGTTTAGAGTTAGGGTTAAGGTTAGGGTTAGGGTTAGGCTTAGGGTAAGGGTTAGAGTACATTGATCCAGGACAAACAACTTTAACATTGATCCTGGACTCTTAATTACTTGGTGATATCAGATCTTGCTTGTCGGAATGTCAGCAGGATAACTCGAAAAGTACTGCACGGATTTGGATGACATTTTCGGACTATCTGTATATTGGGACAAACAAGATCTGATTTGATTTTGGTGGTGATCGGTGATCCAGAACATGATCTGGAATTTATATTGTGTCTGTAACCACATTGCCTTGGCGGAGGTCTGCGCTCTCTGAGCGCTTTCCTAGTTTTTTTTTTGTTTGTTTGTTTTGTTTTTGTTTTATGGAACAACACATATTAAACAGGCCCTATACTGTATGCAAGTTCCGTTGCATTATCCAGTAGGCTAAGAATCAAATGAAGATGCTAAACGCTTTTGCTGATAATCCTCCATGTGGATTTGTGCAATCAATGAGAGAAGCCACTATCAAAATGTAATGACGATTGAATGGGCCTTCGGCGAGGATGCAGGGATGAACTCATGAAGGCGTACATTTTACTCTGGAACATATATATAAATCTCTATGAGTTCCAGGCAATTTAGAAAAGGTACAAAGAGTGGAAAACATCAACATTTTAGTTAAATCTAAAGTGGGCTTTAATGTTGTCTCGAGCAGCCCAATTGATAACTGAAGTGTCATATTAAATTAGAGCAAATATAAAAGTTAGTTCATTCCATGTTAAAAACTGAGCGATGATTCTGTGATTACTGAATACACAGCTTGAATTTGGGATACAAAATATATTTGAGACACTTTCGGAATTCAATTTGAGTCTACAAAAAGTTTAGCCCTGCATCCAATTAAATCTACGCTTACTATTCAGTACAATGTACTTATTATGTAAGTCATAAGAATGCAACTTTATTTGATCAATCCACACAACACATGATCATTGTATCTAAGAAAGCAGACTCTTCCCTTCCTCTGACTCCTTGGAGGTCTGTGTCTGCCAGTGCTGTGATTATGCTGAATATGAGCTTGGCATTTGAACAGCTTCTCTACAGTAAAATAAACATAGCCCTCTGTGATAGTCTGTTGTGATAGTGTTTGGCTCAGATCTATTGCCAGTGAATCTGTCCATGAGGTCAGTGCAAGAATATAAAGATATTGGCAGGATTCCTAAACTTTGACAAATCCCCTTAAAAGCACTACATTCGGTCTCTCTGCTCTCTAATGAATCAATCCAAAGTTGTCATATAAAATAACCCACACATAACTCAACAAGAATGAGAGCTTTAGTGTAAGTTCTACCAAAAAGAAAAAAAAATCTACCAGGAAAACATTACGTCATTCTTTGTTTGACACTTGTGAGCTTGAGGCATTGGCTTTCAGAAATCGAATTGGGTCCCATGTCCAGTGTCCACCTGTCCAGGAGGAAGACATTGCCCCTGCCAGCCAAACACAGGCAGAATCTGCTAGGTCAAGACATGCATTTAAAATCCTGGACCACAGACAGAGCCTGCTTTTGTATTTCATATAGGCTACTCAATAAAGATTAGTACATTATCCTACCCTCTGAGTCTTTCTGGGAGAACTGTACTGGCAGCCCTGGCAAAACACTCTCTGTTTTCTTTAATTAGACACTTTTAATAACTAATTTGATGTTGTCGTTATGCAACAAGCAAATGGTGTATTCGGATGTCGCGATGAATTAAAAATGAGTGCTGAAAAATAATGTATGAGCTTGCAAAAGGTTGGAGCGGGCAGCATGTAACAACTTAATTCATGTTGGCTAAAAACATTCCTGAAAGTGTGCCCGGTGTAAGTGTTTTAACCTATGTTGTCCCCCATTTGATAACAGTATTTGAAATTCATTGTAAATTGATGCAGAAACTCTAGCTTTGATGCTGTGAATGCACTGCACTACCTGTTTTGTTTATTATTATCTGAATGGGTCCACACTTTGTAATGCCACATCTTGTGTTACCATTTGTCAGATTTCTGTTCCAGCTTGCTTTGCTTTTGCTTACATGTCTTCCTGAAAGGTCATCATTTTGCCCTACACTTTCAAGCCATTCAGTCATGTCACATAACGTCACTCTTGCTTATTCAATGGTGTTACAAAAAAAAAAAAACAGCCGCTAAAGCGCCTCTTTATCCCAACATGCAGTGGGCTCGCCTCTGTCACATTAACAGCTAATTAAGATCTGAACCATTTCCTAAGGGGGAAGTGCTCTACTTTCACTGCCTTTCCAGAGGCTTTGATTCCCACATTAATCTTCTCTCTCCCGAGAACACTTCTATCGATCGGTGGTTCCCCAGACATCAATCTCACTTGGAAGTGATGAACAAGATTAGACTGAAATAAGCTGCCAGGGGAAGCGAGGTGCTAATGCTTGCTGGGGAGGGTCAAGGTTTCACCGCCCCCTCCCCCGTCCGCCTGCCTGCCTGCCACCACCACCCTCCCTTCGCTGCCACTGCTCCTGCCTCAGCTCGGCTAAACTCACTCACAGCTGATTTATGGAATGATTTGGACAAATTTGACATGAAAGAGATCTTTGAGGGGAAACAATCCGTTTTGCCACTGCCAGTAACCACGCTCTTAGTCAAACACAGCATGTGCCAGGGCCTATGGGACAGAAAACAGCTCTGCTCGATAGAAGACCCTTTTCTAAGACATGTTTACTAAAGTGGATATGACATTGTGGATTTCCTGGATGCCTAAAAAGAACATAAACAGAGCACTAATTTTTATCTTCTTCTAATTCAATAGTTCAAACCCTAAAGGCCTATTCAGAAACGTTTTTATGCCTCTATGAAATGTACATGGGGTGTATCCTTTACATATAGGCTAATTGGATACAATAAGTGTAGTTAAAACTGTGGAAAGTGCACACCAGCAACATCACACACAGTATTTGGAACAAACAACACAATGTTGTCACAAACTGTAACAGATGGAGATAGCACAATCCAGACACATCCCAGCTGCTCTGTGTCCTGCTCGTCAAAGTTAGTCTTCAACACTGCGAACAATAAAAGTCATTCAGGTGAACTCATACTGTATGCATTGAGTGGCAATGTCTGCCAACCACATTGTCCTGAAGTCTCATCCAACAGATATCGATCATGTCGCGGCAAAGTAAACAACAGAAGCACAAATGACTGAACATATTTATGACATTCATCCACGCCAAGAGTGTGAGTCTGCGTGAGGGGCTATTGAACAGCTGCTCAAAGAGCATCTTATCATAATGGTAAACAGTGGGGACACAAAATAACACAAGCACGCAGTAGCTGTCTCAAAGGCACAGGCAGAATATTCAGCGATTCGCCAGGCTGCATTCATAAAGTTAAGTCCTCGGGGACTTACCTGTCAGCCTATGCAGCCAGCACAATAACAGCTTTTTTCCTTTCCTAACCCTTTGTTATTTCCTGCACTTTCACGAACAACTATTTCTGCAACTCATTTACGTCCTACTTAAAATCTGAGCTCAGAAGGGTTTTTTTTTTAAAAAAAAAGTCAGTTCGTGAATCTTAACTTTTTTATACAGTGTAGAACTATTATCACTTTGACAGCTTTCTACATCCAAAGCACAGCTAATTAAAACAACCCGTTCTGCATTAAAATGTTTCCAATTAAGTTGCATTACTGGTCATCTCTTATGAAATTGTGCTCTTTTCTTTAGCTGACACAAATTAATGTGAATTCATTAAAACATCAAAAAAGCAACATAACTTTGTCATGCTTCATAAATCTTAACTGTCCTTTTATAGGTCAAACCAAACACATATAGTCGTTTTAATTAAGCTACTGCACCTTCAAGGGCATTCTCCCATACAGTTAATTAGAGCATCCTATAAGAGTGTGCTAGGTAATAAAAAATATCTAGATAATGGTCAAAACACTGATACATTACTCAGTATACTGGAGGCCTCCCAAATAATAAAGTCTGTGTGTATCTTCACACTAACATGGGCTCCCTGGGACCTGAGTCTGGGTAACACTGAGGGGATGATAAGTAGTCTTCCTGCAGAGGGACAAAGGGTCAAGTTCCCCCAGCAGTGGGTGCATGTGGTCTTGTCAGACCTCCATGGGAAAGCAATTGGCAGTGGACACAGAGGAGAGGAGTTTCACATCCCACAGCTGCAATTGCAACTCCAACTGGTTACTAATGGAGGGCTATTGCCTTCCTTTACCAAGAGAGATTACACTGTATAGGGCAAAGCCTAACAGCCAAACACTGGGGAGAACGATCTGAGTGGGAAAAAAAATGTTGAGTATATATATATTTTTTTTCTATTTCTAAGTCCTAAAGTTCTCAAAACACTTAACCTACTTATTTGACTCTCTTGAGCTCTGAAATGAATAATCAAAATAGGCTAATAATAAATTAAAAAACGCTCTGTAAGACTGCTAATGGAAGAAGTCAACTTATTGTTGACGTTGAGTTGTAATCACTTGTGTATTTGTCTTGAATATGGCACTTTGCCTAACACTGCATGCACTGCATCTATTAAAAACATGTTTTGGCCTCTCTCCTTCAAGCAGAAGCAGTTATTTTACTGCATAGCATAGAAATACATATTTCTTAATTAGTTGTAAACTAAACCAATATATCAGCATTTAAATTTCTCCTAAAGAAGAAAAGAGTCCCCATGATACATACTGTGATGTTTCTCTGAGGTTCCAGCACAACCCCACACTACAGAATAACAATCCAAGCCTCTTGTGATGTCCTGTTCAATTTCATGGGATGTTCAAGGGACTGGGGGAAAAGCAGAAATATCATGACCAAACACTCAGCAAGGATGAGGCACAGAATAATGCAATTCAAGAGACAATTGAGATTCAGAGAGATAGAGCATTGCATGGCTCCTAGGCAAAGAGACAATGTTTCTCCATCCGTCTCTAGTTCGAGCTCTTCTGTGCAATTCTCCAATATGTTTAGTTTTGATGTATGCAGATGTACTTATCTGCGTCATTTGGTAATAGGCTGTTATAGTGGTTGTTATGACAAATAAGGCCTTGTTGTTGTTGTTGTTGTTGTTGTTTTTGTTTGTTTGTTTTTTCGACAAGAAGTGATAGGATGAGTGATAAGCAGTGGAAGACGTGAAGTGAGAGTGAGAGAGACACACAGAGAGTTGCCAGACTGTATCCTCAGAAAGGAAATGGAATCAATCAGCACACACACACACACACACACACACACACACACACACACACACACACACACACACACACACACACACAGAGAGAGAGACACAAGGGTGAGTCAGACAGGCCTATTGGGCACAAAATCTAACTGATTTGCATTGCACTTGCTATCCCAGTGGCAGTAATTAGGATGGTAACACCAACTTAATATTTCAAAAGTTCATCTTAATTGATTAAAATGTGTGGAGAGGGATGGCCATCTGGGAGTGCCATTTCACTTGCTAAATATCCATGTGTAGAATAGGGTGCTCCCTGCAACCATGCTACACCTGACTGAGAACTTAATATGCAAATGTACTCGGTGTGTGTGTGTGTGTGTGTGTGTGTGTGTGTGTGTGTGTGTGTGTGTGTGTGTTAAAGAGTGACAGAGGTGTGTGTGTGTGTGTGTGTGTGTGTGTGTGTGTGTGTGTGTGTGTGTGTTTGAGAGAGTGAGTGAGAGAGAGAGAGAGAGAGAGAGAGAGAGAGAGAGAGAGAGAGAGAGAGAGAGAGTCTCACAGACAGTGGCACGACAAGACATCATATGGCATCTTGGACAGACCGAATATACAATTAATTCTTTGTGAGTCATTCAGAGAACAAAAGATGACAAATGTATTGTGTTTGATGAACTTTCAAAAGCAGTGTCTGCCTTCTCTGATCTCTGAATAGTCTGTAGCTTTGCTAACTCCCTCACAGCTGTGAATAGAACCAAATTTTAATGGGAGGAGGGTAATAGCAAGTTTGAGCTGATGAAGTCTGCATGCTTGGTTAAAGGCAGCAGTTTTTCCAGGAATTTGAGTGGCCATATTATAGAGCGTAAGGAAGCAGCAGCCTGACATTATCAGGGCAGAAGGCTCTTCTCTGCACTCAGTCGGAAGCCAGTTCTGTCAGGGAGGAAGCCACTTCAAGAGGAAGAGGAGGCCTAATGGAGATAAATTGGATCATTTGTTGCAGGGAAAACTGATTTTGTCTTTTTCATTTATATTGAACAAGACAGATGTTTGTCTTTTTCAGATATGTGTTCTACTAAGTATCAATCACAACCTGACATGTCTTTTTCACTCGGCAGACTCCATATTTCACATTCCTATTTGTGTTTTCATGAAATGGCCTTGACAGTAGGTACAGTCCCTTAATTGCAGTGTATGAATTCATATTCAGTCCTTTGTCAGCCATACTTAAGGCTAAATTAATTGAATATTATTTCTCCCTTTCAAACTGATTACATTGACAGTTACTTAACCCTACAGTGCCACCTACCGGATTGAAAACAAAAGACAGATGCATCCACTTTTTTTTTTTTTTTTTTTTTTGGTAATAGCCTAGGCTACTATAGCCTGCTATTGGTCTTTTATTGTTTAATTGACAAATATTAAATTGTTTAAATGACAACTTCAATTGACCTCATGGAAATAAAAATGCACTATAAAGCATTTGAACTTAATGTCACAATATTTGACTTCTTTAAATCTCTATTAATTAAAACTGTAGCCTAATTAGCCAAAATGTCTGATTTCAACAGGATTTTTCTCAAAACATATTTATGGAGTTTTATTCATTCTCATATAGCCTAGAGCTACCTTCAAAGCAGCTGACAGAGCTCTTTTCCAAGATCATTGCCATTGCCAAATTGCCAAGATGATTAAACTAGAATTAAGGCTCTCTTATGTAGAGTCTGTTATGCAAGTGGAATGCAGCAAAAACAATTTTGCATTTTTTCCCCCTAGATGTGACATTGATTTCATTATTTCCACTTTTTTTGTCAGAACACTCCACTACAACAGATGGCGATAATCTAGTTCTAGCCTTGTCGCGCCACTTCTACACAGCAAAATTAGTGACGTACCGGACATGTCCAACTATCACACTACGTCATTTGTAATGAAAACAAAAACAACGGCAGTGTATGCTGAAAAAAATAACGATTGGTGTTGTATTTCCAGGCTTGTCGTTTTATCAACGATATTAGTGGAAATGAATCAGGTATTTCTGGCGTACTGTTACAGGTGAGAAGACACACAGAAGCTAATGTTTTCGACGCTGTTCTAGTCTAGAACATGTTGCAAAATACCTCAGCATAGTCAGCTAGCTGTTGTCGTCTTGCTACTACTAAGCTAACAAGTTACAGTAGGTATCTGTCAGATGTAATGATGCTCCATTGTATTGTGTCGTAAACAACGTCCACGGGCTAAATATTCCATGATCTTTTGTTGAAGCTTGACTTGAAGATTGATTTTTTTTTTTTTTTAACTTAGATAGGCTGATGAATTCCCTATTTCCCTCTGATGTCCCACAGTAACGTTAGATGATCTACAATAGCCTACCACAAGACAACTACATCTGAGGCTTGTTCACAGTGACAATGACAACTTCAATTGACCTCATGGAAATAAAAATGCACTATAAAGCATTTGAACTTAATGTCACAATATTTGACTTCTTTAAATCTCTATTAATTAAAACTGTAGCCTAATTAGCCAAAATGTCTGATTTCAACAGGATTTTTCTCAAAACATATTTATGGAGTTTTATTCATTCTCATATAGCCTAGAGCTACCTTCAAAGCAGCTGACAGAGCTCTTTTCCAAGATCATTGCCATTGCCAAATTGCCAAGATGATTAAACTAGAATTAAGGCTCTCTTATGTAGAGTCTGTTATGCAAGTGGAATGCAGCAAAAACAATTTTGCATTTTTTCCCCCTAGATGTGACATTGATTTCATTATTTCCACTTTTTTTGTCAGAACACTCCACTACAACAGATGGCGATAATCTAGTTCTAGCCTTGTCGCGCCACTTCTACACAGCAAAATTAGTGACGTACCGGACATGTCCAACTATCACACTACGTCATTTGTAATGAAAACAAAAACAACGGCAGTGTATGCTGAAAAAAATAACGATTGGTGTTGTATTTCCAGGCTTGTCGTTTTATCAACGATATTAGTGGAAATGAATCAGGTATTTCTGGCGTACTGTTACAGGTGAGAAGACACACAGAAGCTAATGTTTTCGACGCTGTTCTAGTCTAGAACATGTTGCAAAATACCTCAGCATAGTCAGCTAGCTGTTGTCGTCTTGCTACTACTAAGCTAACAAGTTACAGTAGGTATCTGTCAGATGTAATGTGTAACTACAACTTTTATATTATATTTGACGATGCTCCATTGTATTGTGTCGTAAACAACGTCCACGGGCTAAATATTCCATGATCTTTTGTTGAAGCTTGACTTGAAGATTGATTTTTTTTTTTTTTTTACTTAGATAGGCTGATGAATTCCCTATTTCCCTCTGATGTCCCACAGTAACGTTAGATGATCTACAATAGCCTACCACAAGACAACTACATCTGAGGCTTGTTCACAGTCCCAGAACCATTTGCTGTTAGCAGCTTCAATCAAGAAACAAAAATGGCTCAACAAAGAGGAGTGAACAGTCTTCAGTTTAATCAAGATCAGAGTGAGTAACGTTAATGTTATTATGGTTGTTACAGTCTTTCCACTATTTATGCTCTCTCTCTCCCTCTCTCTCTCTCTCTGTGTGTGTGTGTGTGTGTGTGTGAGAGAGAGAGAGAGAGAGAGAGAGAGAGAGAGAGAGAGAGAGAGAGAGAGTTTGTGGGAGGGGAAGGTTTTAAACAATATACATGTTGAAATATTACTTTTATTTCTGTGATAATGGTTAGATTGTCTTGGTCATAAGATTTGGATTCTGCTTAGGTTGTTTCTGTTGTGCCATGGAGACTGGTGTGCGGATTTATAACGTGGAGCCCCTAATGGAAAAAGGCCACCTCGGTAAGTAAATGTCATGAAGATTGATTTGATGGCTTCTTTCTCCTTCTTTTTGGTAATGCCTTGGAACTTTGTAAATAATGTTCTTATTGTTTAATGGTTAATGTTCCTCTTTTGCAGATCATGAACAGGTTGGAAGTGTGGCTCTTTGTTCCATGCTTCATCGTTCCAACCTGTTGGCTGTTGTTGGAGGAGGTGTCAATCCTAAATTCTCAGAGATCTCAGGTTTGCGTCTTTAGCATCTTTTCATACCTAGTGTTCAATGCATACCTCTGGGAAAGTGAAATCATGACAGCCCTTATGAGATGACATCACATCACATGCCATGTTGTTGTTTACATTCTCTTTTAGTGTTAATCTGGGATGATGCACGGGAGTCAAGAGATGCCAAGGATAAATTGGTGTTGGAATTCACTTTCACAAAGCCTGTGCTAGCTGTCCGGATGCGACATGACAAGTATGTCTTTATATATATATATATATATATATATATATATATATATATATATATAATTTTTCTTTTCTTTTCAAGTATGTCTCTCTTTTTCATTTTTAAACCTGAGGCTTTGTTCACAAATGCACTCAGTGAATCATTGCTGATTTGTCTTTTCCACCCGGCACAGGATCATCATTGTCTTGAAAAACAAAATCTATGTATACAGTTTCCCTGACAACCCTGTGAAGTTGTTTGAATTTGATACCAGAGATAATCCAAAAGGTACATTGGGGAAAAATACACTATAACATTTCACAATGAAATGATACAATTTAAACCCTAATTTTTATTTGTATTTTTACACATGCCTGTATTAAATGTACTTTTAGGTTTGTGTGACCTATGTCCTAGCCTTGAGAAACAGTTGCTGGTTTTCCCTGGACACAAGTGCGGAAGTTTACAGTTAGTGGTAAGTTCACATTTATTTTATATATCATTATCTGATGGGCAAACCAGTGATTTATTTTTCTCACTTACAACACATAACATATTGTACTGCTATAGTTTGATGATTGAAGTTTACTGATGTTCATTATAACGAAATTCTTAAGCCACAGTATGTTGAAGTAGTGAGTATGGTATGTGAATTCTGCATATAGTGAAAGTGCTATTTATGCAAAATGAAATGACTTAATTAATATTGTCTTTATATTGTTTTATACAGGACCTGTCCAATACCAAGCCAGGAACATCCTCTGCACCTTTCACCATCAATGCCCACCAGAGTGAGATCGCCTGCCTGGCACTAAACCAGCCTGGCAGTGTGGCAGCCTCTGCCTCCCGTAAGGGCACCCTGATCCGGCTCTTTGACACCACCACACGAGACAAGCTAGTGGAGCTACGCAGAGGAACAGATCCAGCAACTCTCTATTGGTTTGTCTGTCTATTTGTCTGTCTGTCATCAGTATGCATCTCTGTCCTGCCCTCTACTAGTGTGTATCTGCCTGTATATTTCAAAAATATAATTCATATTGAAAATGTTACATTGAGATTGAGTGAGAGGAGCAGGGCATGGTGCAATTTAGGATTGTTTTACAAACTCTATAACAAACCTTTTGGCTAACTATTCCAACCGATGTTTGTCTTGACAGCATCAACTTCAGCCATGATTCCTCATTCCTCTGTGCCTCCAGTGATAAGGGAACTGTTCACATTTTTGCCCTGAAAGATACCAAACTCAACCGCCGGTCTGCGTAAGGCGTCTTGTTTCATTATCTCCCTACAGTATTATTTATCAACCAGAATCAAAAGACCCAGTTCAAATATACCTGAAAGCCTGACATACCATTCAAACTTCACATTTGCTAATCAGTCTGTTCTACTCCTTAGGCTGGCCCGTGTGGGTAAGGTTGGTCCAGTGATTGGTCAGTATGTGGATAGCCAATGGTCTCTAGCCAGCTTCACCGTGCCAGCTGAATGCGCCTGCATTTGTGCTTTTGGGAAAAACACATCCAAGAATGTGAACTCAGTCATTGGTGAGGTTACTCCCTGGCTTTATTGCAATTTATATTTTTATATGTAATTTATTTATCATAAACATTTGTATCATGGTGTTGTTGTGTTGTTTGATGTGAACTCTTCTCATTTCTTTTCCACTGTAGCCATATGTGTTGATGGGACATTCCACAAGTATGTCTTTACACCTGATGGAAACTGTAATCGAGAGGCTTTTGATGTTTACCTGGACATCTGTGATGACGATGATTTCTGAAGTTTAAAGCTACATTGTATCGATGTAAATGACAACTGACTGTTTCAAAGAACCGTGTTATCAGTGCAAGACAACATTTCAAAGCTGCAAATTTCTCTGGTATTAAAAGAGGCTTTGTATGTGTGGCATACGTTGAAATATGTTGTAATCATATGTATATAGCCGCAGACTGGATGTCGAATAAAAGTGTTTAAATCTGTTTCCTTAAACTGCTTGTTTCACTGATTATTCTAGGTTTAGTAATAGATTTACATTTCAAGGTTTACACATTGAGAATCAAGTAAATAAGACAATTGAATGGATATACATATACATTTAAATGACTACATATGAAATTGTTGATAGAATCAGTGTATGTGTGTGTGTGTGTGTCATGGTCATAGTGTGTACTGCTGTTTCAGACAGTTTACTGTCAAATGGGAGGGACTTTACATCGCAACGTCACAGCCCCGTGACTTCACAGCCATATTGAGACAAGCACAACAAAAGCGGATGTTCCTGGCAGGCAATTTTATCCGAGCAACGTTTTAAACAACATTTTCTTCACATCGAGGTTGTGCCTTAGATAGACAATCAAGTGCCAGAATTTGTCGGCTGTAGTTTCACAACGGAGTTAGAGTCATCGGAGACGTGCAATCTTTGAACAAAAGGTAAATTTCAAAAACTCGAGACAAGTTTGCTCGAAATAATGCCAGCTAGCTATTGCAGCAACTGGCCACCCATAATGTTAACGTTAGGTAATGTAGGGTGAACTACCCATCTCATTATTCACTATTCGTTGTCTTGAAAGATGACACGTATATTTGATAGTTGCTGTGGTTTGTTTGCCTGATTGCAAAGCCAAGGTAGTAACGTTACGTGTCGGTTTTTCCGACTAGCAAAGAGTTGTTTTGTTAGCTAGCTAATGACAACTGGACAGGTAGTTAGGTAAACATGGCCAAGTGTTTTTTACATTCCAAAGTTAAAGCATAGGTAAAGTGTGATTTTCTTTACATACATCATGTGCAGCCTCTTAAGATTTTAAGGAAACAGCATGTCGACTGCTAGTAACAGTCGTCAGCTAAATCTCTAGGGAAGCATTATTTTACGTGTCAGGTTTGACTATATTAACGTTATCTGCTATGGACCTGTTGCAGTTTGTGAAAATGACTACCGCACACTACCTAAACTATTGTTATATTTATAGGCCTACCTTTGTGTTGTTTTAGTTGGGTCCGTCATGGCCTCGAGAAAGAAGGTGCTCTTGAAAGTGATCATCCTCGGAGACTCTGGGTGAGCCGATTGATATTGATTGGAGGGATGATCTGTTATTGGCATTTCAGTCCTCATAACATAATAATTGTATGTTTGGCTTACAGGGTTGGGAAAACATCATTGATGAACCAGTATGTTAACAAGAAGTTTAGCAATCAGTACAAAGCAACCATTGGTGCAGATTTCCTAACCAAGGAAGTGATGGTGGATGACAGGCTTGTCACTATGCAGGTCTATTATTAAAATTTTGTTTTCATCATGAAGTTGTACTTTTATATGACCACAAATGTACATAATGTATGTTCAAAAGAGTGCACACTACTTTTGTTACATTGTGCATGCATAGATTTGATAACTTCATTGTCCTCTTTCCATTCTTCCCTTTTCAATTGATGAACCAGATTTGGGACACAGCCGGACAAGAGCGATTTCAATCACTGGGTGTGGCATTTTATCGTGGGGCGGACTGTTGTGTACTGGTCTATGATGTCACGGCACCCAACACATTCAAAACCCTTGACAGCTGGCGAGACGAGTTCCTTATCCAAGCTAGCCCGCGAGATCCAGAGAACTTCCCCTTTGTGGTACTTGGCAATAAGATAGACCTCGAAAATCGGCAGGTCTGTGTTTCTCATAGAGTTATATAAAATGATAAGATGCAAGATGCAAACTTTTTTCCTCAAGTGTTTCATTTGTCTCAGTCCTGAAAATTTCATAAGCAGTCTGGCAATACTTGAAAGTATGTTTACTAAGACACTTTCCACCATTGATGGGATTAACTTTCGTATACCTTTCTGGTTGGTACCTGTATTCATGCAGGTGACAACAAAGAGAGCCCAGGCGTGGTGTCAGAGCAAGAACAGTATCCCATACTTCGAGACTAGTGCCAAAGAGGCCATCAATGTTGACCAAGCTTTCCAGACCATCGCCCGAAATGCTCTCAAACAGGTACAATTGTCACTCTTCCATTATGTCTGTTGGCTACTGTCCACTGTCAGTAAAAAAGAGTACCTGGTTTAACAGGTTTGGGTTTGGTTCCCCATGCTGAAACAAGCAGTGTCAAAGTGTGTCAAAGTGTGTCAAAAATGGAAGTCTTAGTGGTTCTGCACAGTGAAATATATAATATAATTCATATAATTATTCATATATAACTGCTCAGTACCTGCTATCTGCAGTATTTGATTTGTAGATATCTTATTGATATCTCATCTCTCATTTTGGCTGATTGCTGATACGAACCCATAGGATTATAGATCTCTACTCAAAACAACATGTTACACCTATTGTAATGGCCTACTTGCTGCAGATACCAGCATAAACCTTTCATTTCCTATCATTCATTCTGACATGTATCAGTAAATGTAGACATTTGCTTCTGAAAAAGATAATGTGTAAATAAAATGCAATGTAACATGGCCTTCCCAAATAATTGTGTAGATCTCATCCTTTTTCTTTTTTTTGATTCCTCTAAAAATCAAATAGTTGTGGCTGTTTTAGGCTTGCTGATGTATCTGCCAAGAATACCTACAGAAATGTTTGTCTGCTATTCCTGATTATAAAGGTTTAAGTCAGTGTCTGCAGACACAGTGTCATATGGATAATGAGCATCCCTGTAGCACAGCCACATCTGAGTGTAAAATGATCAATTCTGTTGTTCACCTTCACAGGAATCGCAGGTAGAGACATACGATTTCCCCGACCAGATCAAACTGAGAGATGACAGACCCGCCACGTCCAGTGATGGCTGCAGCTGTTGAGAGGGAACAGGAGAAAGGGATGGATGGATGGATGGATAGATGGATGAATGGATGGATGATGAGTGGACCAGTAAGACGGCAAGAACACCGGGGTGAGGGGGGGAGAGGCCAGTGCATGGGTGGATTCCCCTCACCAATACTCCCATATGCAAAACATTCAAATTAGAAACAAAAAAGATTGCATATTTTCTTAACTCCCCTACCTATGTAAAGATCTCATAGGACAGAAACCAGTTGCACAGCATCACTTTTATTATAACTACTTTAGAAAAAAAAATGTTTCTATTAAATATACAACATATGTGATAGTCATTATATATTATTGTCAGTATTGTTTTGTTATGTTTTATTATTTCCATCTCATGATTTATAAAATCACTGCTTGGGGTGCAGACAGGCAGTTTTCAGCTGTCATTGGCTTGTCTGCTTGCCACTGTCTGTCTTCGGTGTGCCTTCCATCTTCTGTGGAAATCTTAGGCAAGTGTTGTAACCCTGCCTTATTGTGGTATTATTCCTTGTTTGCCAAATATATTTTCTTTCAACCATACAAACCCAAACTCTAACCCTCTTCCATCAACACTGCCCTGCCTAAGAAAGCACTTGCATTTACTTTGATAGTAGAAAAAAATGTGCATTTGTATACATATTGCTTGCACAAAAATGCATAGTTGCCATTTAATTAAGGTACATGGAACCATTTTAGAAGTTTGAGAGGTCCACTTTTTGGAAAAGAAACAGGAAAACCTTTGCTTTGAGTTGGAAGGCTACTTTACTGTGCTTGACAGAGCTGATGGGTTAGGGTCGGGTTGTTGGACTGTTTTTGGGGCCTTTCTCTGGACAGTGGCTTAGGGAGAACTTGTTTACCAGGGGTCCTTTCCCCCCCAACAAATAGTTGCTAACGTTAGTCAGGAACTTGTTGGTTTCAATGACATTTCCCATTCCCAACTAACTAAGTTGCTGTTAGCATCTATGCTTTTGGGAAACTGAAGCCAGATTGGGATAATCTGTTTGGCATCAGGTGGGGGTGCCTTAGGCTACATATGTAAAAATCATATACTGGTATCCCCTGCCTGTCCAGTTCAAATGTCAGTCAATCAGACATGAGGCTGAAACGGTATATCCTGGGATTTATTAAGTAATAAATTCAACAACTCAAAACACTCACAATCTGTAGAAGTCCCCCTCAAATGAATGTATTTGTCAAAAGCTTTCTTGGCATCCTATGAATATCTAAAAGCAATTTTATCATATGTTAGACCACTGAAATGTTGATTTCTGCCAGGTTCAGACCAGTTTCTTTTCAATTTGTTTTTAACAAACCACCTTTTTGTATTTGTACATGTTAGATGTAATACAATACAATGTTCTCAGGAACACTCACCCTAAGACCAAATGATCCGAAAGTTGATCTTATTCCCTCTGTGTTAACACCTGTCCCGCTGTTTGGTGTAGAACATTCTCACCAGTGTCCACATGTTTAGTATGTCCTTCACTTTGGCTGGATTGTAAAGGTCTCCGTGAATTAAAATATCAAACTCTTTGATTAAAATCTTTGGGACCCCAGCCTGTACAAATTCTGTTTATTTTACCCTTACTTTTACACCTATCAAGCAGATATATACCAGATCATGGTAAAAAAAAATGTATTTTTATCTCACAGTAAATTAATGTGGGGAAAAATATTATGTATTTCTTCTTTGGGGATTACATATGTGAGAATACAATCCATCATGTTTAATTATTTTTAAAATTTTCAACCAAGCTGTAGAAATAAATGTTTCAGCCTAAAGGACAGTGACTCATGCTGGCCCCATTTTCCTTTCTGCATTTGTTTAATTTTTCCTACATTCACACCAGCTTTGTTCAACACTTCTATAAACATATTTTGTTTAAACTCATGTTAGTGATCATATAGAATCCTATTCATCCTTTGAGCCAACAATGAATACAGCAGGTCTATATCACTGTACCACATTCCTTACTAACAATGTAATCAGAGGGTGGTGCACAAATTTTGGTATTGGTGACCCAGGTAGTTTCCTAAAGGCCATTTCAGACCTAAATTATCGCTATCCCTATGGAGTTTGCATTAATCTAAATTTGTACACGGGACAAAAATACTTTCCACCAAAATTATAATCTTTTTTTCAAACTGCTTGTTCCCCCCTCTCTCTTCATGATATTTGAAAGACATTTATTTGGTTGGTTGGTTTATTTGTTTTTTAAGTTAACTAATTTAAACCCTAATTTCCATTCTTTTCCGGATCTACCTTATAACTATGGACTCATGCAGCTGAGCTAAGCCAAGGGCTGTTAGGACCTCAGATTAGGATCAGGACAGTCCACCTCCAGGAAGGTGGCATTACAGTGAAAGTGATGCCCAGCCTTTTCTAGGGACACTTGCTGTTTCCAAAATGGCATAGGCCTACTGCTGTGCAACATACTGCAGGTCGCCCAGTAAACAGTAAACATTGCCTCTTGCAATTAATTAATTTGGTTTAGGTGGTACTGGGTTTATTGATCCCATGCACTACTGCCCAGTATATCCAGCATCTGTAAACAGGCTTTGATGGTATTCAAGCAGAAAAAAGGTCTAGCCTACTAACCACATGTCCAGTACCTCATTAATTACAATAATGGACTACAGGTGCTCAAGCCATCTGAAAGTAAATTGAGCCCCGTACTACTCCTGTGCTTTTTTCCATGTAGCCTACTGCATGCCACACACTTTCTGCAGAGATCAGTATAAGAGTAGAAGGCTGTAGTTACGTTAGGCATTTTTAGAAACAGCAGTGACAATAACCACTATTAGACCTTCGGGGTGTGGATGTACTGTACCAATTAACAGCCAATCTATGAATGATGGCGCAATAACGACAATCACCATTGAGATATTGTATAAGTATTTCTTTTTCGTAAATAACAGCTTACAGCCTCGGGTTCTCATGAAGTGACCAAACACAAAGGCCTACTCATATGAAATAAACATAGGCCAAATCCATAACGTTACACAGTCTAACAAATTGTCGCTCATTTAGGCCTCCTGTAGCCTAATTGGGCACACCGCAACCCAGTCTTTGAGAAAACTGACATCTGACCAGCAGTGCCCATTCCCTGGCATTCATGCGCCAGTGATATCTGGAGTGTCGGCATTCTCCACTTATTGTCAGCCTCAAATAGCAACCGGGGGTCCAAACGCATCCATAGTTTCTAATATCAAGCCAAGGTGATCCAAAAAAGATCCAACTGATACTCGTAGAACGCGAGCCTCATCTGCGGTCCATCGCCTGTAAGAAATAAGCATGCAAATGTAAACCATGGTTCAAAATGTGAGGCCCACAATGCTGTAACGTTAGAGACTGATACTCACACTGATAACACGTTGCCCACTGCCACAAGTTCCTTAGTAATTCCTCCTTTTCTTGGCTCTCGGTCCGGTGACAGAGAGTTCAAAGCGATGGACGCCTCACGATCAGAGGGGAACGGTATTTCCAAGTTGCTGGGGGCAAGTCAAGGCATGCGATAACATTTAAAAGTGTACAGTCGTGTGTGGTGTACCATCGTCTATTTGTCATGATAGGCTCGTTCAACTAGTGTGCATACATGGCACCTTAGAGAGTTTACGCATGCAAAACTTGCGACTGACATTGAATTTAACGCAGACTTATTTTATTTAAAGGCACACAGGATATATAAACATTGTTTTACAACAAGACCATTATAAAAGGATACAATCCCAGCTTTTGCTGTGCGTGGTTGTTAGACACATCTTCCGCCATCTTCTTCTTCTGTTTTGCAAATTTCGGCAGATGGAACGCTTTAAGCGCGTGTCGCCACCTAGTGGTATCAGTCATGATGCCTACTTTAACTTCTGTTCCTACTGTATCAACAAAGCATCATCTGTGGGGGGTCTAAATCAGGAGTAGCTAAACTTTTTTGCTTGTGGGCCAAATTCTAAAAAATCGAAGATGACGAAGATGGAAAATGAAGAACAGCAATGTTTATTAGATGTATTATATGGATTATTAGATGTAGGCCTATGTAATAACAGGCCCATCCCCTTTCCAAGACATCATGGCGGGTTGCAGAAAAGATCGCAAAGGGTCCCAACTCCCAAATCTTCAAAAAATATTAGCCTATTAGGCTACCCTTTTGTCACAGTGCCACTGGATATTTCTACTGTAATGACCATTAAACCAAGTTTTTAGGGTCTCTCTGTCTCTCTCTCTGAATGTTATTGAACATTGTGGGGCTGTGTTTCAACCCCATGCATGCCTGTTCTTCGAAAATTAATGTTTTGCAAAGCCATTTCGAAATACAAAACTGCATATTCCTTGGAATGCAGGAAGTAGGAACTGTGTGAATGTTTGAAGTCATAGACCTGGTGCTATAGTTTATAAATCTAGACGTACCCAAATAGATTTTCTCAGCCAGTAGTCTATTTTAATATTTTAATAGATGGGTCAGGCTAGATGCTCAGTGCGCTCAGTGCTGTGGGTAGGAAAAAGAGTCCACTCTGCGGAACTCCTCTCCCTGACCCTCAAGACATCTATTCCAGAGTACTTATATAAAAAAAAAATAGGCTACACTACAACAGATTTGGTTGGGGTCAGTTTTCATCCAACTGGCCTGAAACTGAGATCAGGAGGTAGGCTACATCTGCAGCCACATGGCTACAACTGAGACTTGAGGAAGTCGTATGAATGTTAAGTACATCCTGGTAAAGTTGTTGCATTAACACCTAACAAACTTTGATTGCACACATCCCTCAGCACAGAGACGCGCGCGCGCTCAGACAACACCCCACTTCATTGGTCTGACTCCATAAACTACTGCAATCCACTCCATCCCACTAACCCAAAAAACACACACCCCAGTTTAATCTGCACAGAGGGGGTCTGTGAGAATTGTTAGCCTATCTGAATCAGGAACGAAATAAGTGAAAACTGGCCACAAATGGTAGCCGAGATGAGAGAGCATGCTAGTATTTTCAAAGATGCAGTCGCCTGAACTGGCTGAAAACTAGCGGATAGCAGGAGAAAGATTGTGGGCAGTGACAGGTGGAGTCGACTGACAGCTCTCTCCTCGGTGGCGCGGAGAGCGCGAGGTGTCGGTGAGGCACTGCTGACTAGAGTGCGAGGGACATGCATGCCCATTCACCCGGAGCGGACGGGAAAGGAGGGTCCGGACACTGCTGCTGGAGAAGTTTGCCTTCAAACAGTAATAAAAAATCTTCGTTTTATTGCTTGATTCCGTAGCCTACGTTTTCTTCGCCATCTCTCTCGTTGGTATTGTTGGCTCTTAAAAGGAAGAGGGGAAGTAGTAGCCTAACGATAATCACTGTCACAACACCGACGAACGTGAAACAACTCAGGTATGGCTGCGTATCCTCATTGAGATATTTGTCCTGCAAAACTCTTGTTGTCTGCCTAAAGACTATTGATATTGGTGTGATGGCACAGATTATTTCCAACTAGTAGCAGGCTGCCTGCATTATAATCTGTGTGCATTATATGCAGTTCATTTCAGTAATCATTTTCCTTGTTTCTACCCTGGCAGCTTTAAAAATAATGTAATCATACCAGTGTCTACATTGTGTCTAATATTTATGAGATCTGTGTGTGACTAATTTTTCTGAGACTGTGTATATGTGCATGCATGCATGCGTGTGTGTGTGTGTGTGTGTGTGTGTGTGTGTGTGTGTGTGTGTGTGTGTGTGTGTGTGTGTGTGTGTGTGTGTGTGCGTGTGTGTGTGTGTGTGTGTGCACTAGGGCCATGGGAACCTTGCGAGACCTCCAGTTTGCCCTGCAGACCAAGATCGAGGAGCTCAGACAGCGCGACGCCCTCATCGATGAGCTGGAGCTGGAGCTGGACACTAAAGATGACCTCATCAGGCAACTCCAGGGAGAGCTGGACCGACACCGTGCCGCCGCCAGCCAGGTCTCCGCCTCCTCCTCTGGACCCCCAGATACCTCAGGTGAGAGAACGTTTAGAACATCAAGAGAATTGCAGCTCCTGATGACCGTATGCTGATGTAGTGACATGTTTGGAAATGGTAAAACATGAAATCAACCTTGTGACTCCACAGGTGGAAGTGTGACCCCAGCAGCCCCTCCAGACGAACCGCAGCGCATCAAGCGACAGGCCATATCTGCCGAGCCAACAGCCCTGGACCCCTCACAGCTCACTCATGTCACCCTCACCAACTACAGCAAGAGCAAAGAGTATGTAGCTTTTACACATGAGATTATAGAACCACAGATTTAGAGTGTCGATTTGGTGAAGAAGTAGTCCCATACCAGTCACTTCACATGCAATCCTTTATCCTTTGACGAAGGAATGTTTTAGGAGCAGAGAGAGAGGCAGGAGGACATCTAGCCATGGCTGTGTTTGTCTTCTTGCAGGTCATGTGAGTTGATTCAGAGAGCGCTCCTGGAGAACGATTTCATGAAGCACTTGGAGCAAAGCCAGATTCTCACCATCATGGACTGCATGCATCCTACGACCGTCGCCCAAGGGTGCTGTGTCATTCAGGAGGGAGACGACGGCTCCCTTGTTTATGTGCTTGAAGGTGAGAGAACAGGAGTCGTCGATGTGCATGTTAAGAATGCTGCTCTGTGAAACACACTGGTGGATATTGGCAGCGATCACATCTTCCCCTTGTCTAGTAATAGCTTTCTCATGTGTCCTCTTTCCACATGTAACCCGAATGTAGGACAATGTTATCATTTTTAAATGAAGGCAAACTTTCAGCAAGTACTTCTGGGACTGCATAGCCCAAGATGGATTACCACATAAATAGAAGGAGCCCCTTTTTCCTCATTCTCTTTTAACCAGTGCCAATATCAGCAAATACTCATTCATTCAGACAGCATCATCTTGTTTGCTGAAGACAAACAAAAACACACTCAGCTCTGTAGAGATTCAGTAAGCCACGCACCATTTTATGAATTTGCATGTATCTGTCAAGGATGTTGTTGATTAGGTCAGGCTCTTCCCTGGTGATTGGCATGTGTGTAATTGCCATGGGAGGCGTGTCCTCAAAGTGTGGAGGGTCCTTGGTGATCACCACCTTGCTCCCTTGTTCGCTAGCAGTGTGAACCTTAAGCCTGGTCAGGAGTGGCGGGTGTCATCTGTAGCTGACGTCTCATCTGGGCAAGATGACTAAGCCCACTTAATCCCTTTTTTGTGCCTGGATGACAGTCACACTTGCACTCGACAAATCCAGAATTAATGGCGTGCATTTGTGTGTGTGTGAGGAATCCTACTCGCTTAGTGGCCTATTCCTATGGGGATCTGTGAATGGGTATGCATACTGGTTGCAAGAGGACTGGTTTTAGTAAATGCATTTTTTCTTGACCCTGCTATGTGTGCCACAGAGATGTGAAAGACAGACGTGGTTCAGTAATGCTGAGAGGTTTTTTTTTCCCAGTCCTTTTGGATGGTGAGAAACAGACTTGCAATTAGCCCTAGTATTACACAATCACCACCCACATTCTGTTCATTCTGCTGCTCACACATATCATAGCCACGGGCATAATGCTCCACTTGAAGGTTTTGTTATTGTTACAGAAACTGTTGTTTTTTTAAGGTTTGTTTGGTTTAGGTTGTGGGCTGTGTGTATGAGTTTGCATAATGCCAAGTGTTTGTGCTGCTGCCTTTGACAGAGGGGGAGGTGGAGGTGACCAAAGGGGGTCAGAAGCTGTGCACCATCGAGCCAGGAAAGGTGTTTGGGGAGCTGGCCATCTTGTACAACTGCACACGCACAGCAACAGTTACAGGTAGGATGAAGGTCCAGCTAGGAAGAACTGTGGCTCTGTAAATGCATGCAGCGATAATGTCGTATTATCAGCTATGCTGATCATGGAGCAACAGTACGACAACATGACATGATAGGAATAAAGTAAACAGTCATCTTCTTTATCTTTTGCTCTCAATTTTTTTCACTTCCTTGCTGAATGTCCTGCTCTCCTCTCATGTCTGTGTACAGACTCTGTGCCTTACACATTCACAGACGCTCAGACACATACCCACTCTCCACTCACTCCATCATCCCATTTCACCGCGCCATACACACCATCACACTTATTTGCTGAACAATCATGTGGTGTTATCGACAGTGAAGGGACATTTTCACCCACCTAATGGGTGAGCCAAGCAGCACCCAGCTTTGCAGACTAAGAACATCTCATAAATTTGCGTTGTGGAAATTCTAGATGCAATATAATCATATGAGACCTTGAAAGCCTTACATGTCAGAGGTATTTTTTTTTTCTTAGATGCTGTTGAACCATTCTTTGCCCTTCATGGCATGACTGTTTAACAAGATGGATTATGGGCAAATGATCTGTCTTCCCGATGAAATATCAGGGTGATTTTCAGGAAGATACTAATTTATATTCTAATTCTTGCTAGAGATTAAATAGTTCAGTACAAAGCTGTGTGAAGATTGACTATGTAGATTTTTAATCATGATAAATCAAGTTCTAGACACAAGTAAATTTTATTTGTAATAAATGTTATGTTGACATGAAAATATTGAAATATTTTTGTATCTGTGGTCTGAACTCTCTGAGCTGTCTCTGTCAGTCTTTCTTTCCTTGATCTCTGGTAGACTCCTTGATCTTGCTGCATTTTTTTTTTTTTTTTTCAAAAAATTCTCTCTCTCTCTCTCTCTCTCTCTCTCTCTCTCTCTCTCTCTCTCTCTCTCTTGTTCTCTCTCCATCATGGCTCATGGCTTTGTGCAGGAATGATTGCGGTTGAGCACAGCCTACTTGAATCTCAGGGTCAGCTCCTGGTTATGAAGCAGAGTAGCAAGCTCCGCAGATTGAATAAGCCTTCCAGTGAAGATGAACATAAATAACTATCCTTGTTGTCCCCGTCCTCACCATTTTACCTTTACTTTCTCTTTTAGCCTTCCTCTGACTCATAAATTCTCCAACCAAATCCATTTATCTGTAATCCTTATTGGGGCTTCTGTGTTGTCTTTTGTCTTCCTAATATTGATTTTTCATTGCCTTTTATTCAG
Organism: Sardinella longiceps; assembly: GCA_027497455.2. Taxonomy (NCBI): domain Eukaryota; kingdom Metazoa; phylum Chordata; class Actinopteri; order Clupeiformes; family Clupeidae; genus Sardinella; species Sardinella longiceps. The sequence continues at coordinate 1,468,868 of JAODXP020000008.1, forward strand.
CGTGGAGTCATTTGAGTTGACATTTTCCTATAATAAGTATGTACATGACAAGTGATGCTTCTTTTCTGCTCTGGCTCAGCGTGATTAGTGAGCACAGAGCATCAGCAGTTCATTTGATGAGAGCGCGCTCTGTCTGATTCCCTTTAACAACATGCTCCTAGTCTATAACGTGTCTGTACAACTGTGCTATTTGCTGAACTGCGTGTGTGTGTGTGTGTGTGTGTGTGTGTGTGTGTGTGTTATAGAGAGGGAGAGAGAGAAATAGAATATGGTCTAAGGAAAGTATAGTCTGAGTGTAAATCATGAAGCCCTGAAAGTGTATTATTATGCCATGTCTAAGTAAAAAGCAATATATTTTATTCATATGAATCCAGATTATATTGCACTTTAGCCTGAACAAAACTTGAGCTCTTGTTTGAGAGCTCTGTATTAGGTTGTCCGCCCGTCTGCATGATTAGACCTACATGTAACCTTGTGTTATAATGTGAATTCTTTTTTTGCCTGCTTCCGCTTTTGTTTCCCCTGTTTTATTTTGTTTTCATTCTCTATTCATTCTGTCTAGCACTCACCGATATCAAGCTATGGGCCATTGACCGGCAGGGCTTCCAAACCATTATGATGAGGACAGGCTTGATTAAGCACTCTCAGTACATGACCTTCTTGCGCAGGTATTGTAGCTACAGTGGACTGAGGACCCACACACTGACCTTTGCTTCCATTGTCCACTGCTATAGTTGCACTATTTCACACAGTTCAAGGGTTTATGAGTTTCTCTCTCTCCCCATATGTGCAGTGTGCCTTCTTTCAAGACTTTAACAGAGGATGTTTTGAGCAAAGTAGCTGATGTCCTAGAGGAGGTAGGACTTTTTGTGTCTTTGCTATTAGCTGCTACTTAGTTAGTTTGTTATTGCCAAAATCTGAAATGAATTGTGTTTGTATGAGAAATATTGAAATATTGAGACACTATTTGCTTTGTTTTGTGTGACGCTAAAGTGTGTAGGGATGACTCAACAGAAGACCAGCATAAACTGATTTCTCTGATTTTTCTACACTGTCACTTTTTAATCTGATTTCGTTATACATTTGCTGTCATCACAGACTCAGTTGAAATGCCTGTGTAAGTCAGTCCGTATTGTTAAATGTTAACAAAGCAGGCAAATAAATGCAAAATGTTTCTTTGTTCAGTGCCTGGATATGAGTGATTTAGACTAATCAGAGACCCTGGAGAACTGAAATTGCAAATGCATCTACAGGGCATACATCTGCATAATTTCCCCCACAAGCCTTACCAATCCTGTTATTTGCTCTACAATAACATTTTTGTTAGACATTAACTTTCATGAACTGCAAAATTGCAGCCCACAGGATGATTTTCTGTAATAATAGCAACCAATGTCTTTTATTTGTCCCTATTTGTTCTTTTCATCCACATGTAGTCTACTGTGTCTCTTTGTGGTTTGCCTTGCTTTAAGCGTCTTTTCCCTTTGTGTGAGTCAGCTTCTTAACGTGTCTCCTTCCCCCTCTACCTCAGACACACTACAGTGACGGAGATTACATCATCCGGCAGGGGGCCACCGGGGACACGTTCTTTATAATCAGCGAAGGCCAGGTGAGGAGGGACAGACCCCACTGTCTCGCCATCATTTTTTACTTTGCTGTGCTCATATGACATCAACTGAGCCAATCCTTAGGTCTTGTCCTCCTCACTGTGTATTGATAAAGTGAAGTCCCATAAAAAACACACACAGGCCACTTTTATTGCTAAACCATCTCATAGAAAAAGCCTGCCATATCCAGCTACTTTAATGGCGTGTGAATTCAATGCCCAAGTTGTAAACCACTGTTTCAAACAGTGTAGAGTAGACTCTGCGGAGCATGCTCAGGGACCTTTTGGGACGAATAAAAGGCGTTTACTGTGATATAAATAATCATTGTAAAGGAGGAAAAGCATAGCTGGCCAGCATCACTCATCACATACATTTTTCATCATCCATCCATCCATCCATCCGGTCCTCAGGTGAAGGTCACCCAACAGAAGAGTCTGAACGAGGAGCCAGTGTTCCTGACCGCACTCGGCAGAGGAGACTGGTTTGGAGAACAGGCCTTGAAGGGGTAGGGGGAACAATTGCAATATTTACATAGAAAACAAAAATATTTTGCTGTGTTGTGGCTTCGGGGCCTCATATAAAAGATGAAGTTAGAAGTCAGCAAAAAAAATACTAAGCATTCTGTGGTATCCAAATGTTTCAACTGATAATCACATGGAAATAGTCTGTTGGGATTAATGGAAGCAGACAGTATTGTTTGTGATTTGATTTAATGACAGGGCAAAAAGGATTACATTTGGTATTATAACTCAATATGATTGATATTATTTTGTGCATTGCATTTTGCATGGACTGCAGTGAAATATTTTGATGTAGCTGTGATCATGATGTATTTTCTGTACTCTTTCTAGGGAAGATGTACGCACTGCAAGCGTGACAGCTATGGGAGATGTCACGTGTCTTGTTGTGGATAGAGAGTGAGCAAACGCAGAAGATTTACATTCAAACCATAAAAGCTTCCATCAAACGTTCCATTTTTGGCTTTCAGTACGCTTCTTTTCAATGCTTTTCATGTTTGTGTCTTTCAAATAGATCCTTCAAACAACTGATTGGGGGACTGGAAAATGTCAGCAATAAAGTGTATGAGAGTGAAGAGGTCAAGGCAAAGTAAGTGCTCCATCTGGTCTGAATAGTCAGAACATGATGTTCTACTAGATGGGTCAGTGACTATTGCACTGATCATTCCCTTAATATGCTTATGGGTTTGCCTGTAGGTTTTTTCTTTAGAAAGATTTTCCAAGCCATCGTGTCTAAATATAGCATCTCTTGACATATTTACTACCTCAAATTCTGAGGAAAATTATGTTTTCAGAAAGAGAAAATTGCTCAAAAATTTCCTGTCAATTTCCTGTAAATGTGGCCAATACAAATGGAGGCCATCTGGTAATGTGTGGTGAGCCTAGCACTGGACACACTGAGGGCAGTGTTCGTCAATAAGGATATAAATCTGCAACCAGTGTTTCACTCTCTCCCTCTCCAGGGTGGAGGCAGAGGCAGCATTTTTCTCGACCGTGTCTCTGAGTGATTTCTGTGTCATCTGCACACTGGGAGTTGGGGGTTTCAGTCGTGTGGAGCTGGTACAGTCCCATTCGATTTCTTGTGACCTTTAAATAAAAAAAATTAAAAAAAGTAGTGTGGCAGAAAATCTGATGTTGATTGGGATAAATTGCGCCTGGCGATGTGTGTATGTGCGCGTGTGTGATGTAGGTGCAGCTGAAGAATGACCCCAGCCGCTCGTTCGCTATGAAGACGCTAAAGAAGCGTCACATTCTCGACACGTGCCAGCAGGGCCACATCCTGTCCGAGAGACGCATCATGATGGAGGCACACAGTCCCTTCATTGTCAGGCGAGTTAGAGGGAGTCTCTTGTGATGTTTGCAGGGAGTTATAGCATTGCAGATCAGTCTGGTGCAGTTTAGAAGAGCTTGTGCCACTGAGGAAGTTAAACAACTTTGTTGTGACATATCCTTTTTACCATAACCATGAGCAACCCCAAAGATAAGTAACAGTGTGTGTGTGGTTTTGATCATTGCAGACTTTATCGCACCTTCCAAGATGCCAAATATCTGTACATGTTGCTTGAAGCCTGCCTGGGAGGGGAACTGTGGACACTGCTGAGAGACAGGTTTCAGCCTGTTTTTTGTTTCTGAAACTTCAACTACCAGCTTTAAAACATCTTCCATAATGATGGCGCCAACTGAAGCGTGTGCTGTTGTTTTAATGTTGTTGTTATTGTTCTACAGGGGATCGTTTGACGATGGTACCACACGGTTCTACACAGCATGTGTGGTAGAAGCTCTTGCAGTTCTTCACTGTAGAGGGATCATCTACAGGGACTTAAAGCCAGAAAATATCATCCTGGATCAGCGTGGATATGCCAAGCTGGTAATTAGACAAGCCCTTTATGTGCTCTTGTACAATCATCCTCAGCAGCTGTGTTTGATTTGTGTATTGATGCACAGGGAGTTTCAGTTTTTCAGCATACTGAGAACAATTGTTTCTTTTATTGTTTAGTATATTGCACCACTGAGCAACACTGCATGGCAAGTATCAGTCTGCTTAGTGATTGTCAATGCCACTATTGTAGCTTATAAGTGTGGCAAATAAGTTCCAAACAACAGAAGGTAAAGCATTTGTATACGTAATGATATCGGACACTTTATTGATACAAATAATTCAATCACCCGCCTCATGTTATTGTGATGCATGCAAATGGTTTGTGCAAGCACTTCACATTGAAAAATTAAAGGTAGTGTATTTAGTAAGATGAATAAGGTACAGTACATGAGAAGAAACCTTCCTTAACCAAATTATTTGGTAATGGGTTTTACTTATTACGCTAAACGTACAGTATACCTCTCTTCTGCTAAAGTGTCTGAATACTGTAAGAATTAGTTCCTCCGCTACATTCCACAGACCAGGTTAGCTATTCTGAACCTCTATTTGATTGAAATGAGGTCTATAGTCTACATGTCCTTCCTTTCTCTCAAAATGGCAAATAATTTTGTACTCTCTGCAACATCACACGTGCATCATTGAGGAGTATCCATTGACAATTACTAAAGGTTGTGTCTTGTTGTGTCTTGTACAAATTCTGTTTTTGCCCTTCTTCTTCCAATTGTGTAAATTCAGCCCTGTCTAGTAAATAATAAGGACACATATGTATGTGGCAGTTATCCAACATGAATCCATATTTTGAGGTCCAGACATGTCTGGGGATGCTGTCAAGTGTCTACCCTGATCATCAAACTACCCACATGTCCTTGGACATGCTGTGCAACACTGGTGAAAAGACACTTTAAATACCATGTCATTGAGCTTTTAGGTCTACTTTGCAAGACGTGAAATAGCACTAGAATATGCTCCTGACCACTAGAATATCTTTCAAATGCTAGGTTTTAATGTCTGTTTTAGACACGCTGCATACAGTAATTGCCCCTAGAGTGGATTCCATATTCATCATAATTCTTGAAATGTATTAGATTTTGACCTGCAGTTTTCTAACTTAAATCACAAGCTGTCATTACTTATTCAGCATCTCTACAGTTCCTCTTTGTAGTTCCCAGACTGAAGGAAGTACACAGTTCTCGTTTTCTCAAATAGCCCAGAACATTATAAAAGCCACGGTCATTTCCCGTTTGAATTGCTGCCTTCAGGAAGAAGGTGCCCATCAATAAACGCAAGGACACATCACAAACACAAACACAGTTCTTATCCAACTGAAATAAGAACCTTCATTGCTGCAAAATAACATGCCATGCAAAACCTGAAAGTGAAATTAGACTGATGTATCATTACTAATGACAAAAGTATGCCTGTCTATAGATGTATGTTCATATGGTTACTAATGTCTATCTTTTGCAATGACTGGCTATGTTTTGTGTTTATACTGTTACATGTTTATTACTCTTTTTAATTCAAATTCTACTTTAGAAACTCCAGGAATGAGGCACTGACTGGAGCTCTTTAAAGTTCATTGACAATGACAGTAAAGGCATTCTATTAAGTTCACACAGGAGACTGTTAATTGGTTGTGATGCAAACCAATCAGTTGTTGCCCCCAAAATGCTGCGCTAGTTTTAATTCTCTGTGGTCTGCGGGGAGACACACAGCCCCTGTGCTATGTCAGCATTTAATTGCTCTCTCTTCCTCCCCAACTCCACCTGTCTAGATCTGCTGCTGGATAAGGGGGGCATTTTCTTCTTATTTTCTGCTTGTCTTATTTTCTTGTGGCAGCAATTTTCAGTCTAATTCAGTCAGCTCCAGTCTTGCACCTTTCCAGCTTTACAGCAGCATGTTGAGCAGACCTAGGGTGCCATGGCCAAGCATACTACCATATACAGTACTTATATTCATAAAGTCTCAATTATTGATTCTGAGAGTTTCCTGTCTGAATTTAAATTTTATCTTAAAGCCATTGTGATGTGTTGCCTTAGGTTGACTTTGGCTTTGCCAAAAAAGTAGGATTTGGGAAGAAAACCTGGACTTTCTGTGGAACCCCTGAATACGTTGCTCCAGAGATCATCTTAAACAAAGGCCACGATGCATCTGCAGACTGCTGGTCCTTGGGCATCCTCATCTTTGAGCTCCTTAGTGGCAGGTGAGCACTGCAGCCACTTGAGCGAATTGAGCTGAATTAGTTTGAGTCTGAAATGAGGGACCAAGGGTGTGACGTGTGTCCAAAATGGAGTCAAACCGTACCTGAGGATATACTTCTGTTCTTTGTGTCTTGTGTCATGTACTGGTCTGAGAGTGACATGTGGTTATACTGTTGGTATCTTTGTTCTCCTTCTCTCTCCTCTCTGTCACTTTGTAAAGCCCACCTTTCTCAGGCCCAGACCCAATGAAGACTTACAACATTATCCTCAGAGGAATTGATATGGTGGAGTTTCCAAAGAAGATCACCAAAAGTGCAGCTAATCTAATTAAAAAACTCTGCAGGTATTAAAAATTATTCACACTTCAAATTCTCTCTCTCTCTCTCTCTCTCTCTCTCTCTCTCTCTCTCTCTCTCTCTCTCTCTCTCTCTATTCTATCTCTCTGTCTCTGTCTCTCTCTCTCTCTCACACACACACACACACACACACACACACACAAACACACACAGACACAGCTGATGGCGCTGTAAGTTTTTTTTCCTCTTCCACTGCAGAGATAATCCTTCCGAGAGGCTTGGGAACCAAAAGAATGGAGTGAAAGACATTCAAAAGCACAAGTATGAAGTCAGGCTGCCTGCTTTATCCCAGAATCAGAAACATTCAAATGTTTCTATTAGTACATTATTCTTTATTAATGACATGACCTTGACCAATTATAAATCTGATTCTTTTCCAGATGGTTTGAGGGTTTCAACTGGGATGGCATCCGCAAGGGCACCCTCACTGCTCCCTTTGTGCCCACTGTACGTGATGGTTACACAACACTAATGCACTTCACTGCTTCCATTCTCATGGACTGAGGCAAGCTTGGAGAAAGCCAGTGACTCAGGAAATGCCTTTCGTCAGATTACATAACTCAGACTAATGAATTGCAGTGCTGAAAATGTGATTTTCATTTGTTTTTAAGGTTTCTGTCAGTGCAACATATTCTTACAGAGCAACATCATTGTTGTGTGATATTGTTTGATATTCTTTAGTCGACGTGTCTCGTTTATTTTAGTGATTCTGTTCGGTCAGTTTAATAACCTCTGTGATGTGTGGTCACTCCCTTACAGGTGGATGGTCCTCTGGACACCAGTAATTTTGACTGTTTCCCAGATGACCATGAAGAACCTCCTCCAGACGAAGAGTCCGGCTGGGATCCGGAGTTCTGATGGACCTCATACAGTGTAGGCTATGGAGAAATGAATGGAGCCGTGCTCAGACCCTGCTGCTCTCTCACACACACACTCTGTGCAGTGACATGCAGACAACACACCCTTTCCCTGTCCTCCACAGGACTGTAAAGCAGCGTGTCACAAGGCCAAGGTTGTTTGGACACAGAAGGTTGAATGCATCTACATGTACAATTCAGTACATTCATGCATTTTGATTTGGTTGCCTGAGAACTGGTAATCACAACCCCATTATCTGGTGCCGAGTACAGCTATTTCCATATGCTGGTGAAGTTGTGGGTTGTACATAAGGGGTAATTGAACATCCTATACTGTATTTCTCCTCAGCAGTGATCAGCATCATTTAGGTGTTGCTTTGCAATTTTCTATGAATTTCTATGAGCTAGGTCTGTCCGGATAACGATGGATCATTGTGACTCTAATGGACTAACGAGTGATATCACGAACATTTGCAATTTTGTTTTACATGCATTTCCCAAACACCATTGTAGTGAGGACGCACATGCACTGCACCATGTTCTTAAGACATTCTTAAGAAGAGCTGTCCAGCTCAAAGGTGCTGAAAAAACATTTAATTTGGTGAAATCCAATGGCATCATGCCATATAAGCAACATGTTGGTTGAATTTTATCTGTAAACATCCCCTGATTTACATATTGTTGATACAGGCATAAAATGCTACCTGAATGCTATTTGAATATTAGGCAACACTGTTTTTGTATCTTTTTTCATTTTTGTTGTTGTTGTTGTGGGTTAATTTACTGCAATGCGGGGATCTTTATGGATGGACATGCAGAAGTAGGAGTAGGCCATACAGCACACCATTAAGAGTGTAAGTTATTTGCACTATGCCTATGGATATGCTGTAGAACAGTGCTAGAGCTTGATGGGGAAACAATAAACGCTGTTAAAAATGCTTGTGTAGAGCTGCTGGTCAAGAGGGGTAAATGTGGTGAATTTGATTCTCAGGAATGACGTATGGAAAGTTGTCAACAAACCTACCTACTCTAAAGACCACAGAAATGGGTCTGGAGTTTTATAACGTGTCGGTGTTTATATAATGCATGAGTCTATGTGTACCTCAGTGTAATAGCTAAAACTGCTACTTTGGATCGGCACTTGCATGTTTCCATGTATGCCATATTGAGATGGGATTCAACAATACATCCCAGTTTTCCCCAGTCAGATCCTGTCGATCACAGGCAAAACATCTACTCATAAAAACTACTGGTACTGTTAAAACCAAACATGGCAAGGTAGCCTTTAGCAAATACGGCAAAACACTTGTCAACTCCATGCTTAAAACTAAATAGTTCTGCTAATATCACATCTGCAGCTCATACTAGTTATTCATTTTAATATTTGCACTGAGTTACATTTCTAAATCAGAATTTCTTTCATAATCTATGTAATTTTACTTATTACTAGCAGTATGATCATTTTTATTTATACTATTGATTGTTTCTTTTGATTTATTTGTTTAATTATATCTACTTAATTATTTATCTTTTTTTTGTATTTCCCTTACTTTTACTTTTTTGTGAAGCATATTGAGTTTCATTCTGTATGAAATGCGCTATTGAAATAGGTGTGCCTTGCCTTGTGTATGACAAATCTGTATGCACTGGCAATGTATGTGGCTATGTGTGTGTAGATCAAGGGGTCTCCAACAAGTCACCACCTGTTTAAGAGTAATTCTCCAAAAGGTCTAAGGAAATGTAAATAAAGCTCTTAACATAGTCACTCACAAGGGTATTAAACCTGAAATCAAATTCCAACATCTTGCCCTGGCGCAAAATTATCCAAGTTTTTGTACACCAGATGTGGCTTTAACTGTGGAAAAGGCTCCACAAATTTTGGTGACACTTCAATTGAGCGTTTGCATTTTAGTGCAGAAGTGATTAACATGGTAAAAGATGATAACTTTTATCTCCAGACCTATAAGAAATACCCATGTAAAATAGTAGGCCTACAGTAGCTCTCGGCCACTTTAATTTCCTCAAAGTAGCTCTTGAAGGAAAAAGGTTAGAGACCCCTGGTGTAGATGATTGTGTGTGCAGTGTGCAATTATGTTGTCCAATCTGTGTCTGTCTGTTTTAAAAATGATTTCACAATTAGGTCTAAATAACAAGGAAATTCGTAAATTGCAATATCGTCTATGGATAGAATTTCACAAAACAAAGGCATTCATGGACTGTATGATTTTACAGCTAAAAATCTCATCAGATACTGGCAAACAAAGCATCATATTTTTGCATCTACATGGGCCAAATCCTGTCTGCCCATGCTATAGCACTGCTACAGCAGTCATAATTCAACCTGAACTTAATGATAGTGCGAAGTAGGTTGAGCTGAAGCCAACCACTGCCAACATCTTGCTGATGACAATTTTTGTTTATACTGCAGCTTTCTAAAGAATAAAACACAACTGAACTATTTTATATGCAAAGATTTTATATACTGTATGCAGATATTTCATATGCTGTATAGTGAACACTGATCTGAAAATGTTTCCATGCAGATATCTGACAGGTGTGCACAAATGCCACTACAACATGATTACATTATGAAAATATAAATATAAAGTAATCCGTTGCACTCAACAACTGGTAGATTTGGCAAAACAACAAAAGGAGAACAAGATATGCAGCATGCACTTCAATCTGCTTCTGCTTATTCTACAAAGTACACATTCAGTTCTCAGTATTCAGAGTTGTTACATAGGTAACTCAACAGGAGACAGCAGGCCATACAATAATTTAGTCAAAGTACACTCAGAGACTTACGTACTAACGTACAGAAGATACACAGGAATGTATAGATTTATTACAATGAATTATCACCCGGAGTAATAATGAAATACTGTTTTCTGATTGGCTTAAAAGTTTGTTGATTATTACCCAATAACGGGTCACCTGTGGCTTAATCAGCGTTCCATATCGATGTTCTTTAGGATGGTAACAACACAAAGCCGCCGCGTAGTAACTGCTTTCACACAAAAATAGTACCCTAACTGTACAGGATAACTTCTTTTAAAACAGAGCTGCATGTTGCTTATTATCTATTATCTGAGTTGCAACCGGGTGATGAGCTGGATAATGGCCTTGAACTTGGCCGTGGCGAACAGCACTCCGCCTTCGCCGTTTTGCTTTTCTTCGCTTCCACCTCGTCCATCATTCAGCACCCGTTATAACTAAAGTAATCTTCCAAAAGTGATTCACATACTTTGCTCATCAAAATGATTAGTGTATCATGATGACTTAGAATAGGCTACAGTACCAAACTGTACAGATTACATCAGAAGTAATCAATGGTTTCTCCTAGGCAGCAGAGCTATAGCAGAGTTACTGCATAGTGCCGTCTGTTAAGCAATGGTACTGTATTAGAGTTAGGTATAACCGAATGGCAGTGTAAGACTAACACCAAAGAATAAAAATATCAGGTCTGCCTCTGCCTGCAGAGAAGAGCGTGGAAGAGCCCTAAGCCACTGATACAGTGTGCGGCAGAGTAGACAGGCTGGACAAATACCACAGTCATGGGTCATCTTCAGCTCAGGGATCTCCAGCTGACTTAATGCCCCTGTGTACGCGAAGAATGCCAGAGTGACATTTTGTCACTTCAAAGTTATCTGTGTGAAAATACGTTAGGGAGCATGATAACACCTTTCTTAGATCTGCAATACCTCGGCACTGTTACTCGCATTGTTCTAAAAGTGAAAACTTGTCAGGTATGATAGGTTTTTATAACTGCAAACTACATTGTTCCATGCTGAAGGCTTCATGCCATTTTCAAGACATTTCTGTGGATTAGCTTCCTGACAAATTCATCATCTCGGTGAATTCCTATCTGTGTGTGTGTGTGTGTGTGTGTGTGTGTGTGTGTGTGTGTGTGTGTGTGTGCTTTTTCCACTCTTGAAAGGATTGAAAAATCAATTATTATTATACTGCCTCTGTTATCTGAGAGCTCTGATATGTTTCACGAAAGGAATATCAATGGAAGGTGTAACGCATAATCCCACAACTAATCTTGGCTGAGATACCAAGTCTGAGATGCAGCATTGCTCCTGCAACTCAAATTGAATTCACAAAAGGGCAAGAGGAAGGTCAAACAGAGGCTCTCCTATTAAGACTCACAATTCTCATCCTGCACACCAGCTAAAGCTTAGCAGCAGAAGAGCTATCTCCTACTGAGACACATGGCATTGGACAACATGGGTCCGGAGAGGGGGGGGGGGGAGAGAGAGGATGGCAAAGAGAGGGGTGTCTGCCTTCCTTCGGACACTCTGGACTGCACATACAGTACTTATATCCTCTCTTGTTTTTGTCCCCTGGTCTGAAGGTTTTGGCCAATTAAAAACTCAAGCAAGGAGTTCAGATTATAGCTGACGAGCTTGTTGAGGAGGAGGAGGAGGGAGATGAAGAGGGGTTGGTTGGCGAGGGAAGGTTCCACAGAACCCACTTGCGCTTGCTTTGTCGTCTCTGGTACAGGTAATCCTCTTTTTCCCGCTCTTTCCGTGCCCTCTGATAGTGGTCATCCTCCTTCAGGTACCAAACAGGTGGCCAGCGATGCTTTTCGAAGTAGTCCAGGTTTTCTAAACACACGCAAACACCCACATACACAGAATTATCACCAAGCAGGCTATGATGCCTTTACAATACTGCTCAGTTGAAGGTAGATGTTTACAGGGTTCTTTTTGTTTTAAGCATGTCAATATGTCCCAGTGTGTTTGTTTGTGTGTGTGTTTGTGTGTGTGTACCTGCTGACTTGGCCCTAATATCTCGGGGGAACTTGCGGCACACATTGTTGTAGTTGGTGCAGATGTGGTGAAGGCACCAGTCGGTGAGCTGATAGGCACAATGGAACTGAGGGAAACACAAGGGAAGATCACAGGCTGCTCTCTCCACTGAAGGGAGACACCACCGCCACCACCTCGCTCTCACTTCACCCCTCCAGCACATGGAAATAGTTTCCCCATCCCGTGACGAAAACAAAATGCTCTGCCTTGGCTTCAAGATTTATGGCAGTTTTGGAGAACAAACCATAAAAACGAATGAAAAGGAATTAACCCCCCCCCCCCCCCACACACACACACACACCCTTTTCTTTTTCATTAAACTCTAAACAAACTGCAATCCCAACCAGCTCCAAAAGATTCCTTGAAAACATCCCGAGGGAAACATCCGTACCGGTTCCAAAAAGCCGAACAAATTAATTAAAGCTCCTTTGCTCCAGTCCTCTGTGCGTACTTCTTCCCTCTGCTGTATCTGATTATGCCTTGGCCACAACTCCGCCAACCCAGGGCATGAGTCAGCATGGCTGACCAGGCGTGACAAATGGAACCACATGAGCTGTCACAAGAGCGCAATGCAAAACTCAGAGAGAATTCCCATCCGCCGTCTCTGTGTGCAGAGTTCAGCGTAGTAGGGGTTAAACGCTATTTCAACCTGTAGCACTGACTGGATACAACAGGGCTGAGCCGGAGAGCTGAACTCAATGCTCGTTAAGCTGGTAAATTATGCCAGTGAAATCAGTGGAGCAAAATACTTGAGCGTTCTTATTCCAGTCAGTAGGCTCTACAAGGCTTTGAGTTTAGTAGAACACCAGCTGCTGGTTCTCAGAAGAGCTTTAAAACCGGGTCATTTGTTAATGCTCTAGTTGGAAAATAAAGATATTACAGTATTTCCCAATAGATCTGTTACTGTGTAGTCTTAGGATATCAGATTTCCTTTGCAGTGGGGAAAAAAACACCCTGTGTAAAAGCGGAGGTCAATCTAATCCTCTTACCTGGGCTATCTCCAGGTAGAGAAGCACGTCTCCATCAATGTCCGCTCCAGTGGAGGCAGTCTCCTTCAGAACAGTCACTGTGTAGAGCTCTGTGGAAACAGTTAGCAAATTAGCTCACCTCTTAGTTCCTCCTCACTGAAGCTCTTCAAACTCACACTTACCTCAGTACAAAGTCTGCTAGCATTAACTTGCCAAATTAGCCAAGAGGTGCTAAGAACACTAAAACTGATATGACATCAAGTGGACATGGGTGGTGGTAGCATAGGCTAACATGCTAGTATGGTTGGAATTGTGGGTTAAAATCACTGCTGCTACCACTAAGTACTTGAGCAAGACACAACCAAAAAGGCGAGAAACCCTGAAAGAATTCATAACTGAACAGTCACACTGTAAGACTAATGTAACAGTCATAATTTGCTAAATATTTAATTGCATAAATGTATGTTGATCTGTGGTCCAAATGACTGTTTTAATATTGTAATACTAATTGCCTTTTTCATTGGGTCACAGTACAATATCTGAGGAAGTAAAAATAATGAATGAAGTGTACAAATGAAGGATGGGGCTTGTGGTAGTGATAGTGGTACATGTCAGTCTACTGTGTATGTTTCTATGGAGTGTGATTTGTAAAGGGAACAGATGATAGGGGATGAGATCTTCTGCTGTAAGGGTTTACCTGTGAGAGCCACCAGGTGAGGCAGGCAGAGGCGGTTAGCCAGGACGATGAGCTCCATGGCGTCCAGGTCGGGCCTGGAGCAGAAGCGTCCAGTGTACAGGTACTCAAGCACCGCCTGCATGCTGCTGCGCGTGGTGTTGGGAAACAGCACCTGCACATGCCAAAGACAAAGACTTTCAGCCACTTGTTTACGCTCACGCAAACTATGTGATGCAGTGTTAGAAAAACTTCATGTGCAGTCCGACCCTCTGCCAGTTCCCACTCCCACCCCATCTCTCTTTCTCCCTCGTTTCCTCTCGCTCTTCACCCTCCTATGTCATTAAATGTAAAAAAGACTCAAAAGTACACTAAAACCGTTCTATCTATGGCCATACCAGCTATGGCATCAGGCCATGTTTACAGTTACTCCCATTCTTTTACTGCTCACGTGCAACATGTGCTTCCCTGACACTTTCAATATCGTCCAATAAAATTTACTCATGCAACATTTTATGACACACCACAAATTGCACGCTGCATTCAATGTGGCTTACATAAGAACATAGCTTGAGCCATTCTGCTGGTGATTTACTATGAAATGAGCTCCCATACCAACCACAGTGCAACGGAATCATCCAGTGTGAAACGAAGCAGACGCACATGGGCCTACACTTGCACATATACACTTTGGTCATGACCAAAACGACACATTATTTCAAGCTTCGGGAGAACGTCTATATCATGGAGTGATCAACACTGCTGGAGTGCCTCGAGCTATTGGCTCTGCATCTTAATGAGAATGCATGCATGGCGAATAAGACAAACACTCCTCCATCACCACCCACCTCCTTTGTGCAGCTCTCCACAAAAGGACCCCCAAACATGGCTGCCATCCAGTCACAGCTGGATATCAACAGCGGTTTGTGTGCCTGAACTGTGCCGTCATCTAACTTGAACACCACGTCTGAAAAACAAACAATGCAGCAGCAACAGCATAAGTCAGTCAGTCATGCTAGAGGCAAGCAGTTCATGTTTCACAACCTCCTTCTGCTTTTCGTTTTGTTTACTAAGCACAAATGTCCAAGCAACTGATCAAGTGTTTTTGTTGAGCCATTTTAGATTTTAATGGCGCCGGCACACACACAAAATAATTACTCGTAATATTATTCAAGACACACAATGTGATTAGAATGAATAATGGAGGGACTGAATTCCTTAATATAGTTCATGAGGCCAAGGTAACATTTCGGTAATGCAATTTGAAGTGGATGTTGGATGTCTCTGCTCTCTATGGATATGCATAATGCAATTACATTTTGACCAGCAATTCCAAGGCGTTTTAGTCCAAACCCAGAGGTTTATGTTGTTTCAGATGTACTGCATGTATTCAGATATCTATTACAAAATCAACTTGTGGTAGATATTAACAACGAAGTTATTACCTAAATTTAAGCCAAATCATGTGTAAGCCACAGGTTATAATAGTAAAGAATCTATTGGCCTTTTAGTCACACAAATGTATTAACCACTGTTTGTTAAACATTACTTATAGTAAAGCAGAATCAGAAGATACAGTATAGCCTACTGAGAAAGTAATTTCAGGAAAATAACTGCATTGCAATGAATAGCCCTTCCTATGTACAGTGTCTGAGAGACAGAGAGATTATATTTTTCAGAGAGATCATTATTCACCTGAAAAGGTCCCTTTGGCCAGGCACTCCTTTACTCTATTTGTCCGTCTTACGTGAAAAGCCTTGGTGATTTCTTGATTCATGAAAGCCTCATTATTGAGAATATTGGCCACCATCATGCGCAGGTCAAACACCTCCAGTAGCTCAGCGATGTGTGCGATGTGCATGAGATCCCGCTCATGTTCGTCCAACTGGCCCGTATACAGGTAGCGCAGGACCACACGGAACGGGCCTGCCAGCACCGACGGGTCCATGCACACCACAGTCATTGGTCGAGCCATGTGAGTGACGGGGTCATCCACCAACTCCCTCTGGATGCTCACAAAGGCCCGCCCCCAGGATGATGGCAGGCGGCCAGAAGGCCCTGCCTCCGGGTTACCATCCGAGTCTCCCCCGATCAGAGTGCCATCGCTGATGCAGGCCCTGAGGCCCCCGCGGCCTCCCTCCTCTCCGCTCTCACATGCGTCAAAGCTGGCAGCCCGCACGGGGGGCTCTCGCCCTGATGGCTGCTGCCCAGCCTCCCCCTCGGCCCGCACGTCTGCCAGGAACAGGTCGTAGAACTTGGACGAGGCTGTGGCCAGGTACACCTTATGGGCGAATATGCGCTGGTGCTCCTGCAGGACCAACACCACGTCTGCACACAGAGGGTCCTCCAGCAGGCGGCCTGGGTGCTCGTCCGGGGTGGAGGGTGGAGCGGGAACGGTGATGAGGGGTGGGGGAGGTTTGGGGGGGAGGAAGGGCGCTTGCAGAAGGGGCCTCTGCACGTTACGGAGATGCGACTTCCAGAACTGCAGGTGGCGCCGTGAGATAAGAGCTGCACGGATGGCGTTGTCAAACACATCCTTCACACCAAACTGGGCAACAACACTGGTCTCATAATATGGCACCCCCAACTCTTTGGCCACCTCACGGCCCTTTTCTGGAGCAAGGATCTCATTGGATTTGATTGGTCTGCAACAGACCACATACATTCCATTAACACACTGACAATAATAGTTGATAAATGGAGAGGTGGTGATAGATTTGACATTTCTAATAGCATATTTGTAATTACAATAATATTGCATTGCAGTAATATAGTCTATATTCACAGACTTCAAAAAGAGCACAATATTGTTACATCAGTAGATAGTATTTTCAAGAAAATGTGGAATGACTTATGATAAAACTGATCTCACCTGGCAAGAGGTCGTCGAGCCCTGTTCACTGCCTCCAGGTCTGCATAGCGCAAGTCTAGCTGGCATCCTACCAAAATAACAGGAGCGCGAGGACAAAAGTGCTTGATCTCTGGATACCACATGGTTTTGACGTGAAACAGAGAGTTGGGGTTTGCAGTGGAGAAGCACAGCACCACCACATCTGACCTACACACACAGAGAGGAAGTAAACAATAGCACTTCAGTTCATTACAGTTATAAGAATTAACCATTGTTTAAGGTTTTTGATTCTTGATAAACATTATACACTGGTCATTCAATGCATTCATGTTAAATGGCTCAATATTTGTTGAATGTGTTAAACAAGTGAAAAAAATACACAATTTAAATTATAATTTTCCAATTAAGATCTTCTCAGACGTTTTATTGGTTTAAGGACATTTCAGTTTTCAATGAGGATCTCTCCTTGTCTTGGTGCAATGTGTATCACTACCCATTGTAAAGGTTTAGAGTTAAAGAGTTGATCTCAGGACAACCAAGCTGTATTATCCTCTATACCTTCCATATGCGAAGCGACGATCTTTGTGATGGTCTCCAAAGGTGTCCCATAGACGCAGAGACACACTGACATCATCCACCACATCTCTGGAACGCTCCAAAACCTGCAGAGAAGTGATATTTCTGTCATTGCAATCATAACAATCGATATAACCAATAACGCATGGTTTGATCCATGACAGTGTGGTGGTTCTAGAAGGCTCACCTCCTGGCAGACACGATACTGGTCAATAGCCCACACTGTGGGCACATGAGTGGCAAGCAGCTGGTACTGTGTCAAGGTGGCATTGCAGGCCCGGGCACAGATAAGACGCGTTTTCCCCACCGCATTGTCCCCAACCACTACACATTTGATGGTCTCAACGTTTGGTCTCTCATAGTCCATGTCAGAAGTGGGAAACTGAGACCTGAGAAATAAATGTTTATGTTTTTAGAAACTTGACAGTACCTACAAAAGAAGTCTACACCAGTATTCCCAGAGTTACAGTGGTGTCGTCACCTCAATCATGTAAATTTTGTCTGATTGTGAAGGTGTGTGTGTGTGTGTGTGTGTCAGTGTGTGTATTTTGCAACTGGCAGGTAGCATAACACATTCATCTAGTTGAACTGGTTAGGAAGACTGAACTCAACACAGCAAAAACACTGGACGCTGCTCATAATGTGTCAACACAAACTTATGTAACACCCTACGTGACCACTTCGTTACACAGTACAGGAGCGAAAATGTCGTGATAACTGGATGATTAAATTAAATAGGACAGGAGTATCCATAAATCAGGTCTTACCGTAGCGAAGTGAAGTGATGCATCGGTGTGGCCAGCGTTCGAGACTGAAAAGAAGAAGAGGTTCCCATTGGATGCAGCCTGCACCTGAAGCAAGCCGGGGTTGCACTTCATTTTCCCGGCAGACGAGCGAGGGGGATACAGTAGCTTATTATGTAAGCGTTCTCTCGCTGCAGTAATTGAAGCGAGTCTCGCAAACTAGCTCATTTTGTCACGCAACGACATCTTATGCCTAAATTATCCTGTCCGCGAATGCAGATTTTACAAAGCAGGGATAAGGCCAGCTTTCACTCGAATCCTCGACGGAATCTATACGAGCGCTTTTCAGCTGCCTCCGTCGCAGCTTCCGCAATGTTTTGCCCAATGCCCATGCTCATTGCCCACTCACTCATTGCTTCTCGCAGCCTACCAAACGCCAGGAAGTCATATCCAGGGGTTCTGCGAACCCTTTACAACCCATATGTTTTTTTTTCTGTGTTATTATGTATGACAAATTACAAAATGTCTGCATTAAAGCTCAGCTGATCGAAAGGTCCATGTCTTTGGTAATTAATGTAGCTGAATGCTGAAAGGTAGTCCCCAAAAGAGTTACCAATGAATGGCAACAGCTTAAATATTAACCTAAAGGTAAGCATGAAAAAATAAAGATAGAAAGATAGAAAACTAAAATATGATCTCATAAAGACATTGGATTAGGCTAGACTTGGCTACTGTTTTATCAGTTGCAAGGCAAGCTATCTACAGGCCCACATTCGGCCAGGCTGTTTTATGTAGGCCTATCTGTAGCCAGAGTAGGCTCTTTAGTATGTTGCAAAGTGTTTGTTTATTTATTTATTTATTTATTTAACATTATAGAGACATAGGCTTTATTCTGATACTGATAATCACTGGATATAACAGTTGTATTGTTTAATTTATTTAAACACAGTTTTGATTATTTCTTTGTGTGTTCGCTCTTTAGAATACTGTAGAATTGTCATGTATGGTCTGTTTTCATAATTTCCAAATACTTGCTCTAAACCTAGGCCTCCCCAATGTCTGACCCCTGCACTTACCTGATCAGGTACTGGTACTACTGGTATGCCTTGTGCTTTTCTGTTTGTCAATCAGTTTATATGTCACATCATAGGCCTAATGGTGTCATGAAAAACAATAAATCATTCACACACAGGAATGTTGTTTATGCATGATACATATTGCAAAATGCTTTCTTTCTTGTAATACCTCCTTTTAACCAGTAGAGACTCTCAAAAACAATCTCTGCACCAATGTTTCAATAGTATGGGCATCAACAGGTCATACATAGCCTACTCTAATAAAAAGTTGCAGAGTTCTCACAGCTCTTCAAGTGTGTCAAGTATGTCCCTGCAGTTATTCAGCTCCAAAGGCATTTACAGTGAGAGCATGACCAAGAAGAAGGATGGCATTTGACATATGCAAGCCATCTTTTGTCTCTTGTGTCAGCCAACAACCGCCTGTAAACAATTAGTTGTGGAGAAGATTTCTCCCACTCAAGACATTTATAGTCTCTCATGCATTCATCTTAAGTGCTAGATAGAGTGTTAACATAACCAGAAGGCTACTGCCAAGCAGTCGGAAAAGTGTATTGGCCTATAAAATATTTTTAGTCATTATTGTACCAAATATGCCATGTTCTGACCTCAGTAGGTCTTTATAGACCCGTGGGCACATTCAGCCTTCAATGGGCATTTGAGGTGACTTTCCACGTAGTTTTGATGCCACTCACTGCAGATTTAGGCTGGTAGTAAACTCATCTTGTTTATGTGTTAGTGGTTGAGCTGACAGTGCAGTGTTTTTATTATGAAATAAATAAATGCTCAAAACGATTTTGATATTTTTGTCATTATTATAGTTATTATTTTTACTAAATGTGTATATGCCATCAGCTATTTTGAATTGATTATAGACTTTGTAATAATAATGTCATTATGATAATATACCACTAGTATTGACGAAAAAATGCCATAAAAAATTTCCAATGAGTTTCCAGTCTCACTGAACAGATCATTGGTCAATGAGTTTAAACCTTCTGTAGTGTGGAAATAAAGTGCCACTGTGTCTCCACATAGATTTGGTTTAGCTGTTCTTTAAGACATTCTGCGCAGGAAATGAGCATTCTAGTTTCTGTGAATTATCCACCAAATGCAGCTGTCTACAAAGTCTGTGTCTTGGAGCGTGGGAACAGGGGTAATTAAACAGAAATAGCAGTCACTTGTCCTAAAACAACCAAACACTTTGATCATTATCAGCTTAGCTGACCCTTTAGGAAACCTAGGTGTTTATGGTAATGAAGTTAGTTATGGAAAATAGTACTCTTCCTCCAGTTTTGATTGATTTTCCATGGATGCAAATAGGCAAATAGTGAAGAGGTAGCATTGGTAACATTGATGTTATAAGTGAAAAAGGTAATAAAAAAAGAAAGAAAGAAAGAAAGAAAGAAAGAAAGAAAGAAAAGAAAATATCAGTTTTTTTTTTTTAAATACACAAGTGAATATTTTAGTTCTCAAAAATTCAGCTTTGTTTATTTTATCTAGGTAGAGATTTGAAGAACAGATTGACAAGTGGCCAAGAGAACCATACAAATATTGATGTTACTCTTAAAGCGCAGAGAAAACCCTTTGACACTGTGGAAAAAAGCAAAAATATTGTTTTGAGGTCCCGAGCAAACATTCAGCTAAGATGATATTCTTCGAGGGAATCAAGTAGAATACACTCATCATATCAGCTAACTGCCTGTGGGGATGAGACAGAGAGGAGCCATGCAGTCTTCACTCCTAGATGCTCCAAAATAATCTCTCCTTCAAACGCACAGGCATTTGGTAATGATTAGGAGATGGTCCTATTGTAAATTTTAATGTCAACGAGTTCAATGAGTCAGTCTTCTTCTGCATCGTTGTTATTCTATGCAGAAAAATGACGAGGTGGGGAAACTCCAAACACCTCCCAAATGTTCCAGCCTGTGACTAAATTAAAAGTTATTCTGTCTGGACCAAACTGTTTCCCCTCAAATTGCGCCTTTCCCATACATTTCCTTTACTACTACCATACTTGGTCTTATGTAAATTAAATGTTTATCACGCTACAGATAAGAAGGGCTGATGCGTAGAGCGGAGCACAGTAATACGCGTACGGTCGTGGCGCGTTCCTGATCTATCCATCTACTATTTGGTAACGTGGTGAAAAACTCAAGAACTCAATTTCAACTTAGGTGTTTTCACGGTCTTACTTTTCTATTTCCCCTTCACTAGTTCTTTTTTGGGCGACTAAAATAGCAGCGGAATGCTAATACCATGAATAAATATGAGCGCACGGAAAGTTTGTAGTGGAAACTGTCATTTGAAAAAACCTCTCCAGGTTGGAATGCGCTGATTGGAGACCGAGTGATATGCATGACTGAATTTGAAAGTAATCACTGCCGCAGAGATGCTATAAAAACAACAGTTTGTTCCCTGTCCAGTATTGTCTCGCCTTGAGACGCGAAACAAGGGCGTTTTCTGGACCGTTTCAAACCCCTCGACAGCCTCGTAACATCTCTTTTCCTGAGCGTATAGAGCTGAGACCTCATTATTTGACAAAATGCTACACAAAAGTGGGTTTCTCCTGTTCCTTGCTCTGGCCACATCAGCCTATGATATGGACCAAGAAGGAAGCTCACCCAGAAGAGCGCGTTTTTCATCCAACAGTCCATGTAAGTTGTTCATCCTAAACATGCAGTCGTTTCTTTGGTTCAGAATTATTTTTTTGTCTTGCAGCCATGTATATGCTTGTTTCATTCCGGAGTGGAATGCTTAATTTTACCTTCAACCCTGCTTAATTGCGATTGATGTGTGTTCCAGCCATACCTCATCCTAGACTGTTTAATTATCAGTCTCCTCTTACAGATTCTGTAGTCTCTCTCTCTCTCTCTCTCTCTCTCTCTCTCTCTCTCTCACTCACACACACACACACACACACACACACACACACACACACACAGTCTCAATGGTGTCTTTATCTTTTCCAGCTGATGTAGCTCGCTGTCTCAATGGAGCTCTACAAGTGGGCTGCGGCACCTTTGCTTGCCTGGAGAATTCTACCTGTGATACAGATGGCATGCATGAGATTTGCAACAACTTTCTCAGTGCTGCTGCTATTTTCAACACCCAGGTATAGAAACCAAAGATTGTTTCTGTGGTGAACTGAAGAAAACATAAAATGTGGTACAGTGGCCCTAGCCTGCAGGTGTTTCATGTGTGTTTGTAATATCTTCTACAGGGTAAAACTTTTGTGAAGGAAAGCCTGAAGTGTATTGCTAATGGCATCACTTCTAAGGTCTTCCAGTCCATCCGCCACTGCCCATCCTTTCAAAAGATGATTGCTGAGGTGCAAGAGGACTGCTATAGCAAGCTGGACATCTGCAAACTGGCTCAGTCCAACCCTGACGCCATCGGAGAAGTCGTACAGGTGCCAATGCACTTCCCAAACAGGTATGTTCATCTTTACTTCAGATACGCAAGTTACTTTAAACAGTGTGAAGAGCTGACTTTCTCAAAACAGTGGGTCTTCCTATGAAGACCTTCACATTTTAGTCGGTATTTGGAAGCCTATCACAGCATGCAACTACTTCAGGCCAAGTCATATGAAATACTAGCCTTTCTAAAACCAAACTAAATAATCACAGGTGATATTTAGCCTGGGAACCACCTATTCATTTTCTAGTAGAGGAAGCAAGGTTTACGATTTTCCAGAGCTTCAGGCGCAACAAATGTCTATCATAAGCTCATAGTCAATTGTATCAATTATACCAGATGACGTAAATGAAATCAAGTGCACAAGGTAGCATGGGTGCTCCCTGGCTAGTCCCTCTACATTCTGTGATTAGATCGCAAAAGCAGGACTAGAGATTGGCTGTGGACACTATGGTGCTTCGCAGGGTGACATGAAATCAAGCCTGCAAGGCAGCATTGCTAATGAAATACTAGTTCACTTCAGCTATCCTATAAAAATTGAAAGAAGAATTGAAGAAGTAACAGGTGTCCCACATGATAACATTAGTATTTCTTGTCTGTGTTTTCCAGGTATTATAGCACTCTCCTGCAAAGCCTGATGGAGTGCGATGAGGACACAGTGGCAACAGTGCGTGCTGGCCTGATGTCCCGCCTGGGGCCTGACATGTACACCCTCATCCAGCTGCTGCAGAACAAGCCCTGCGCCTCCGAGGCTGCCGCCACTGGTCACGCCGGCATGGAGGGCCGCGGAGGCTTCCGTTGGGCCATGGCCCCCATGTTCAAGATCCAGCCCAGTCTCCGCACCCGCGACCCCACTCACCTGTTCGCCAAGAAGCGCTCCATCGAGGAGAGTCCCTAACTCCAACGAAGACCTAGGGGTGATGGTGTAGACCTCCAGATGATGAATACATGAGGCCACCACTATCACACACACACATACACACACACACGCTTTCTTTGCAACACACACATACATACATACACACAAACACACACACACACAATGCATTACATATTTGCTATTACACATTCACAGAATGCAGTTCTCTCATTTTTCTCCCCACATACATAAACAACCACGTATGTATTACTGCAGCTTTCAAGCACATAATGAACCTCTTCTGAATATTCTTGTCTTTAAATATAGCATCTGAAATCTGCAGAACATCTGAATACCATAGTAATGTGAAGCTACGACAACATAGAGCACTTTACTGCATAGAACAGATGCATTTGTTTGTGTTTGTCTCTCAATAGCACAGCATGCTGTTGAGTGGACTTAGGAACTGATCTGTTTTTAAAGAGGTGAAACCCCATGAGTAACAACCAGAAACATATTTAAATGCGCTTAGGACGGTATTCTATTGATATTTATTTTCTTACCAAATGTAATTTATGGCATAATATTATATTTTATTGTTGTTGGCCCAACTTTGTATGTGAGGTGGAACTACAATCGAGAGGTATCAGTATCCCAGCTATGGCAGTCGAAAGCAAGGATGTGCAATCTCATGCTGGTCGTGGGGTTTGTGCGTGTTGAGAGTTGTCATTGCTCAGAAATGATTCCACTAATGGTTGGGCAACATCACTTAACATTTTGGTTTGGTGGATGGGTTTTTTTCTTTGATAGAATCTAACCATGATTTATTGTCAGCAGGATTATTGGTGATTAAAGAACTTAATGATGATTCATTCTGCTCTATTTTTTTTTCTTGTTCACTGTAAAGTGCTTATGTTACTTCAAGTGGGACAACTGCTTTCTGAAAAGAAATCTAATAAACAGAATTACTCTAAGTACATTTGTGTGCATAGCCTACTTTTGGTTACGTCAAGGGCAGCCTAACACAGCTGAATATTCAAGCTTGTTCCTAGGCAGATGATTGTGAACCCTTTAAGTTAAAATTTCAAGGTTAAGAAAGATAAAAAAAGAGAGAAATATGTCTTTTGTGTTGTAATGGAAAATAAACTATCATGAAAGCGCAAGAAATCCTGCGGCCCTGAGATTTTCATCACAACAATGACAACATTGTGGACTGAAAATTTGACTGACATTTCTTGAAAACTGGGTCAAGGGAACGGAACAAAAGGGATTGTTTGCAAGCCACAAGTATGATCTTAAATGTCCAACCTCATAAACAGACATTGTTATATGCTTTGCAGGCATATTTATAGACAGTATTTAGACTGTCCACAGGGTGGCAGCATCCTCCAACCTCTTGATTGGTGGATTTGAAATAGTCGAAATGAACATATGAGACAATATATTATGCAGTTTGGTTTTTCTACACAGTAGATTTCATTTGACCACTGGTGATTAATCCAAATCCCCAATACAAGTGTGATGGTTATTCTACAGCAAAGAGTAGCCTATTGAACTGTCTGTTCATACAAATAGATGACTAGCCAGTAATTTTGTAGAAAAAGTCTTCCACACAAAAATAATGCACATTATACACAATATTATTACTGCTGTTACTTACTTATTGGATTAAAGATTAATGTAGTTGTCAGGATTTCTTGACAGAATCATTTCTTCAGAGGAGACCCTGGTATTTTCTAGAATACATATCTAATCCTCATCTGTAATTGCGCAACCGCACAAAATTAAGCTTCACCTCGCAATCACAATTTGGCATCTCACATTTGGACCACATGGAATTACGCCAGTGCAGCTCGGGGCAATCATCCACAACGCCTCCTGGGGGCGCCAAAGCCCCTCTTCCTTACAAAACACGACTCCACTTTCCTGATGTGCTCCTCCACCTGCAGATGGAGCAGAAGGAGCGCACGGCAGGCCTGGTTATTATCGTGCAGCTTAGCAGCAGTTAGATAGCAACTTGTCTCTGTGCAAACACTAAAGACAGATGTGCATCCTTCTTCCCAACAGGCCAGACTTAACTCAGTTATTTACAGGGCAGGCCTAATCTGGCAGGTGGCTAACCACACAGATAAGACGCACCTTTTCCAAACAGTTTATATGGTCTTATGCACACCCCTAGGTGAACCGCATCTATGTCCATGTGAACCACAGGGCATTGCAGCGAAAGAAGGTTAATGCTTGTGTGTTTAAAAAGCTGTGGTTACAGAAGTGAGTTGCGAGAGGCAATCTGACTATTGATCAACCCAATGGTTCAAACAAACACAAAATCAAGCGGCCCACTCTTGGGTAGCAAGTTTGGTCTTGGAAAGTGATTAGCTTTCTCAACACGACTCTCTCGAGGTACAGAAAACATGGAGAAGGAGGAGGAAATAAGCAAACTCCCACCATTCCGGTCATCCAAGCATTTCGTCACAAGACCCGGTGTCATTTATCAAGAAAGGAGTAGGAGTAGTTGGAGAGAGGGCCAAAGAAAGCTGACGGACAGGGAATAACTGTCCTTGATTTGTACATCACAAAACCACAGATCTTCAACCCTCACTCAGCATTTATATTTTAAAAAATTAAACTGTAGGGAGGAATTAAGAAATCAAAACCCCAGAATACGGCTCTGGGGTGCTGGTTTTCTAGTGATTGCTCTTCATATTAAAGAAATAATGTCTTCCTTTAAGGGCTCTTCCAACATTATTACATCAACTTTAAATGAATAAATCTAGTTGGCCTAATAAAATGAATATTTATGGCCAATGAAATTAATGAAGACTGTTAGGCTACTTTATTCCTCAGCTGACTGTGTCTTATGAGATCCAGTGTCTTTCCTGCAGGAGCAGCTTCCAAGCATTACGTAGGCCTACTTCAGAATGATTGTGAAGGAATATGCTATGCTAAAATATGCTATGCTATGCTATGCGCTGTGCTGTACCGAAGTGGAGTGGGCTGAAGTGTGCTGAGAGGATTGCTGGTCGCTGTGCTTCAAAGGTGCCCAGCTCTGCCGTGGTCATGGCTGACAGCTCTGGGCTTTCACACTCACCTTCACTGTCAGCCCTTGAGGTGTTTGTGCCGCACAGCCACCTACCAGTCACACATGACTGGGCCCGCAGACAGGAGCGCTGACCCTCTCCAGTACTGCCATTACTCATACGCCAGTGACATGATGTCAGAGAGATCTTAAAAGCAAGATGGTGGCGTTTGTGCTAGAGGCTCAGCATACATTATGCAATACTATGGACATCTAAGATGTTTCGTCATAACGACCCATTATGTGTTGTCTGAGTGGCACAATGCAAGGCCTCTTGCTATATTTTCAAATTACACATAGAGAGGCAATGGTACATAATATTTTCTTAGTCATTTAGATTATGTTTTTTGTTTATATTCTTCTGTTGCTGATTGTTCAAAAGCTTTTCCATTTGCTTCCAAATATATGATTACTGGTCTGCTCTCTAGCATGTCATCTGATAAATGTCTTTCTCCATGATCATGCATCACTGTGTACATTTTCAGAGCACTAATAGAGTTTTTGATGCATGACATCTTAGTGATGGGCACATACTAAAGGCATCCATTGAACTCTTGCTCATAATCTGCATTGAGCTTTTCAGAATGATGATGTTAATGGTGATGGATGGTGATGGTGATAGTACTGATGATAAGTGCCCTCTTGTGGAGGCACTGGCACACTGGGACCAGGAGAGTAAAGTCTTGCCGTCCACAGCCAGATAAGGCCGGAATGTTCCAGATGGAGTCTTATCCAATGTGACCACCCATCAGCTCCTTTCCTTAGGCGTCCGTGGTGTGTTAGGGAACACCCTTTCCTTTCTGGTTTTACACGTATCCTGCTCACACTGTGGCTGATGGACAGTGGCACGTAGCTCACTGTAGGCTGATGTCATTGCTGCCGCTACTGCTGCTGCCTCTCTCCCAACCAACCCCCAAGACTCACATAGGCATAGCACAGTAAACACCAGGGTGACTACACGTCCTCTACACTGACAGGCAGCCAAACCACACATACTGTAGGTTATCTGTCAGGTTTAGAACTGAGAATATTGTTGTTATATTCCATGTCATATTCACGGAAAAGCAACAACTGCTTATTGTGCCTGCCTTGCTGAGCCTAATGCAAGGTACTAAATTGCATTATAAAATGGGAGTGATGTAAATTCAAACAAGAAGATGGTGCGCACATCCAAAATTTAGGTGCAGGACAAAAAGGTCAAAGCATGAAAAATTAAATTGAATGTCCTATCTTCTTTTTTAAAAAGAAGATAAACGGGAGCTAGTGTGCGGACATTCAATTTCATTTTAGTGATGTAAATTCAGAAATATTTTTAAAAAACTAACAGACTGCAGATGGGAGTGGCTGGCATGAGAGTGGAGTGGGTGCTGTCCGGGTCAAAGCTCACTAACGGGGGAAGTTAAGTAAAAGCAAACAAAGCATCAGCACTAAGCCATATGGATAAACGTGACTTGGTGACAGTGTTTGCTCTTCGCCAAACTTAGCACCTTTAGACTCCCAACGGCTTTTATGAAACCCAAACAATTGCATTTGTTTGGACAAATGTTTGCCAAGAGAATTTCAGCCAGGGCCAACCAAGGTGTCGCAAAGTGCCACTTGAGGGCCCTGTCTGTCCACAAGGCCTTCCTGGGCCATCTGTCTGGGGTGATAATGGAAGGTTCTTAATTGCACCTCACGGCCCATTAGCCCCCCATAAAGCCAGGTGTGCAGTCTATAGATAGATTTTACTGGACATCTAATGGTAGGCGAAACTAGGCGGATGCCACTTTTAACAGCCACCATTTCCAAGGATTAATACAATTATGCGGTCGTCCTCCCAGAAACGGGAGCAACTGAAGGGGTAGGGGGTGCAGAAGTGATTGGAAACACAAGCTTCTTCACCGTGTTCCTTCTAAGCCTTGCAACCCGCGCATGAGCCTGGAATTCTAGGAAGATCCACCAGGCGCATGTCTGCACTTTTTCCAAGTGTCAGCAGGACAATGCAGACTCTGTGGTTGCATTTACATAGAACGCTTCCACAAAGTCTCGTTTGTCACTTTTGTTTTATGGCTGGGTAAACATTTGGGTTGCAGAACGAATGTCAAACGCACAAGATAGCTATAAAACTGTGGTCGACGCAGAAGAACCCAGGAGGTTTTTCTTTTTTCTTTTCTTTTTTTTTAAATCTGTTTCGTGACGCACACAATTCTTCCCCAGTCAATTCATAAGAATTGCCTTCAGTGCACTTCAGCTGTCCTGCTGGCTCAAATTAGGCAGAGAGCAATTTGATCTTGTCAGCAGCAGGAGCCGCAGCGAGGCGCAGGTGATTTGTCTGCTGCTGGCGTGGGGGACACTCGATGGTGTGGGCCCTCGGCGAGGCCAAACGCCTTGCGTGATTGATGGCGCACCGGTGCGGTTGAAAAACACTCTCTTCCCACCATAAATCACACACCCTCACAAAACAACACCACCACCATCACCACCACCACCACACCACTCTGCAGCACTGGACATTCGCTCAGAAGTCAACAAGTCATCCTAACTGTCCTTGCCATGTCCCCAGTCTTAGGTTTGTCTCTGGTCATCTCTCAACAAATGACCCCTTTGGGATCCCCCACCCTCTCCATCTGCACTACTCCATAAACAACCTGAGGAACAGAAAGTCAAAAACACTTAGGAGGTCAAAGTCCATTTTCCAGTTAGGTTATTAATATTCCTTTAATAGAGCTGTTTGCCATCATGGTTGGTTGACTTCCAGTTGTACATAAGTGCACAGCCATTATATAAACATTAACACAGCATATCATTCAAAAATAAGATTACCATGGGGGTCCATACAATCTCACAAATTCCTTGCACTCAATCATTAACCTGTTCCCTTCATCAGATCACACAATTGTTATCAAAGACTAATAAAGATGGATGAAGCATTCAAATCAGGCAGTTGAATCACTAACATTTGTAAAGACAGATGTAAAAACAATGATTTTAGATGATTGTCAATACCAGCTGTCGGTAAATGCACATCCTACCAGAGGAAAGTAAAAACAAATGATTTTGTTACAATTTCAATCGATTCTTCATTTGGGCATACGATTTTTGACAGCTTTCCAACAGTATGTACAATTAAGCATATACCATTAACAGCTAATTTGCGGACTAATCAGAGGTTAAGCACAGGGTAAGCTTGAAATGATATTCGTTGATGAGATGCAGGCACATACATCACTGTGTTCATGTGGAACCATTAAATGACCTGAAAACTTGGTCAATTTGATATCATTGGCACAGGTTTACTCTGCACTAAATGTTCTAGTATGCATGAGCTAGCAGTAGAGATCAAAAGCTCAACACCTATTAATACAAACTGGCCTGGGTCAGTAATAGCTTATTCTCTTTCTGAGAACCTTTACCTCTAGCTCTTCATTTAAAAACTACATCTCATTCACTGGGTTAACAAATGAGAAGCCTTATACAAAAATAATTAAAAAGAAACAATATTGTAAATATATAATAATATTTATACAATTTAACTGTATTTACAAAGACAGCCAGAGCTGTTAGGAAATGTATTATAGAAGACTTCTTTTTTTTTTAGATTTGGTCTTACAGATTATGGGAAAAAACAGCATACAATTACTCTTTATAAAATGTATGGTGATCTTTCAACTTAAAGTCTCTTCATCAAATGCCAAGGGGTGGCTGATCTTTCAGCACAAAGTTTGGTTCCCTCCCCATGAAGCATGAGGTCCATTTGTGTATATATATATATATATACGCGACGCGTGTCCCATCTCGTGTCTTTCAGAGCCTTCATGTCAAACACCCGCTTGAAAATGCATGGGTCCTTCAACAAGGCCAAAAAGATGAATGCGTTTAGAATGCAAAGGCGAAGCAGCCATGTCAGCTGAATATGTAGTAGCCTCTCTCTCTCTCTCTCTCTCTCTCTCTCTCTCTCTCTCTCTCTCTCTCTCTCTCGTTCTCGCTCTCTGTCTTTCAGCCTGAAGGCCTTGGCTTCTCCTCAGTGCTGGGACAGCCCAGCCAAGAAATCCAGCTGCTCATCCCGTCACTAAGTCACCAGCAGTCATTCCTCACGCAGCTGACATTGGCCAATTGTCCCTGGTGAATCTGAATGCTCTGTCAGATGTGAACTCTTGTTGTCATGTGGTGGGGGCGAGGTATTTGAACTGGAGAAGAAGCTGCATGGTGAAAGCAGTCAGCAAACATCAATCAGTTTCTATGATTTCCCATGAGTCATTGCTCTAACTATGAGAGTCCTTCCTCTGGATGTGATGCCAGGCTGAGAGGGACTGGGGAACTCTTGAGAGGCCACTGATCCTCTGTCCGTAGATTAATGTAAAACATAGAGGGAAATGGGAAAAACTCGGAATAGGCCCTCAGTGCTTCCTGAAGGTCCGAATGGTGTTCTGGGATTGGGGAGTGGGAAGGCAGGGTTCCTCGGCTCCGGCATCTTGGGAGAAAACGGAATCCGCCTCGGAAGAACACGTAGAACTACGGGTGTCGAGGATGACCTGGGAGTAGGGATCCAGGGGCTCAGAGAGGTCCAGGTACTCCTACAAATGAAACCACAGACAAAAACAACACGGCCTGTTGTGAGATGGTGTGAAATCCAAACTGTCACTGGGGCTCAAATACCAC
This sequence comes from Sardinella longiceps, assembly GCA_027497455.2. Taxonomy (NCBI): domain Eukaryota; kingdom Metazoa; phylum Chordata; class Actinopteri; order Clupeiformes; family Clupeidae; genus Sardinella; species Sardinella longiceps. Next base: position 1,499,977 of record JAODXP020000008.1, read on the forward strand.
AAATGTAAAGAGGGGAGGGAGAAAAATCCACTTCTTGCCAGGAGTAAGTTGACCATATGGTGTGTATGTCAGCATTTTTTTTATGACAGTATGTTTTTCCGAGACCAAGCTTCCCGTAAATCTAAAAGTTAGAGCCAAGATTTACAAAGCCAATGCCAATACCTAGGACACCTGAGCCAATATCTACAAGCGTGGGTGTGTGTGTAGGCCCAGCTTGCTCACCTGGTTGGCTGTCATGGACAGGATGCGGTCGAGGTCTTCCACGAGCTGTTTGAATGTGGGTCTATGAGTAGGAACAGCGTGCCAGCAGTCTTTCATCATAAGGTACCTGAGGAGAAGAAAGTGCCATTTATTCCAGCCCCGAGACGAAACAGATAGATAAACAAAGTCTTTCAGTAGGAGCCAAGGTGGAGAGCAGAGCAGAATAAATAGTTGCTAATGGAGACGCAAACAGCCTTGGTAGAGCCAGGAAAAGAAAACAAATTAACAAACAAACATGAGCTGAACCAGACTAAATATACGGATATACAAATAGCCCTAATATTCATTGGAATGCTCAAGAAGCGAAAGCAAAGAAATGAGTAAAAATAGTGTGCTGTGAAACCTACAGCTCCTGAGGGCAGGCAGACGGCCGGTCCATGCGATGGCCTTCCTTCAAGAGCTTGAAGAGTTCCTCCACCGGCACCCCAGGGTATGGAGACCCTCCCAAGGTGAAGATCTCCCACAGCAGAACCCCAAAAGACCACCTGCAACATCAACCACAAGTACAGTAAGTTTTGGCCAAGTTCTACAAATTATACATAACATGTACAAAACTCTGTGTTGACATGACAAGACTCCCAATTTGGGCAAATTTACTCTACAGAAATAACACGGAAGCACTTTCCACACTAAGATTTATAGTGGTCACAAAGGAGCAATAAATTTTGCTCTGAAAATAAACACTTTCTTTCTCCCTCCCAGCCAACGCTGGCATCCAACCAACTTGGTACACAAACCCAGGGAGCTATTAATTAATCAACTGAGCCCTGGCGATGACTCACACATCACTCTGGTGCGTGTAGACCCGGTCAAACAACGCTTCGGGTGCCATCCATTTTACAGGCAGCCGGCCCTAGGAAGTGGAAGGAAATATCTGTTAGCAATCACTCACATCAACACAGCATAATGCAGTGGCCTCCAATGATGGAGAATCTAAACAATACAAATTGTTAAGCAAATAGCGTTTCACCCACACATAATAACTTACAGCTGTAAATCGATCGAACGATGATTTCATGCTTACATTTGTCGTCTTCTTGTAGTAATCTATGTGGTGAATGTCTCTGGCCAAACCAAAGTCTGCAATCTTCATCACATTGTCTTCTGTGACCAAGACGTTGCGGGCGGCGAGATCTCTGTGAATACACTTTTGCACGCACGCACACACACACACAAAAGAAAATAAGCACAGCTGCGAAAAATCCTCAAGATTTTCAGTTACTGATTTTACCATAACAACTCAATTCCTTGCTCAATTCAGTGCCTTGTGACATATATATAATGTGACATATAGTGTGATTACGATACATGTTTGAATGTAAGCTAACTACAAGACAGCATGCCGCTAACAGTAGATTCTATCAAAGTCTTTGTGCCACTCTTACCTTTTTGGATGCCAGGTACTCCATGCCCCGTGCCACCTGATAGGCACAGGAGACGAGGTCTTTGATGCACATGCTCTCCGATGGCACCTGGTCGGGGTTGTAGCAGTACTCCATGCCAGGAGGCCTACGGGCACGCAGGTACTCCCGCAGGTTCCCTTTGGAGGCGTACTCGACGATCACGTACAGAGGCCCTGGAGCAACAGTGGATTACTTAGTGGAACTATCTTTGAGGAGACTCACAATCCTTCATGAAAATGAGATCTAGTGGACAATTATTGACTCCTTGCACATAAACATTTGTAATACGGCTCACTTACAGTACTTCTGCTTACATTGGCTGCATAACAATCACGATAAAAGAAAATTCACTGTGTGGACATTAGCTGACAAGTCAGAAGTGTCATAACTAAAAGTCTTTTCTGGTCATAGTCAAACAAAACTGCTTACTTTAAGGGCTATAATTTAAAATGAACTATAGCTATAATTTAAAATTATGTTAGCTCTTAGCTGCTAACATTCTAGCATGACTACCGGTGACTACAGGCAATGTACCTGGAAATCTCAGAACCGTCTAGAATTCTTCATTGTTGTCATTCTTCTTTTTTTTTTTTTTTACAGAGAAATGCCTAGTTCTAAATGTTCATCCTTACCATCCTGTGTGCAGGCCCCCAGCAGGTTGATGATGTTCTTGTGTTTGCCGATGATCTTCATCATCTCCATCTCAGAGATGAGATCCGAGAGGTCCTTCTCTGTGGCATCAGCTGAAATTAAAAGTTGCGTATTATGGTAACCAGCACTTTGTGGTTGAAATGGCTTGGGATTTGAGTCATCATCAAAATATCTTGTTGTATAACTGCATTCACCCACACACAGAAGAGAAAATTCCGCAATTGTCTAAAACAATACAATAGCATGAAAAGTTTTTGAGTGATAAATTTTGTTGAGTAAAAACTCCCCCCTAACTCACATTTGAGCATCTTGACAGCCACTTTGCTCACACGGTTGGGCTTCTCCTTGTCCAGCCCCAGGGCCTCCCCCATCATAACTTGCCCAAAACAGCCCTCTCCCAGGGGCTTCCCAAGGACCAGCCTGGGGAGACAACAACACAGACAACAGCATGGATTAGCCTCTAGCACACAGCTTGATTCGGACTAATTATTCACTTGCTTATTTTCTGTTTTAGTTTCTTCACTCTATTGATTTAGCTGTAAACAGAGTTATCACCAACATTGTTGTGTCGTATCCTAACACAGAAAACAGCTTTGTATTATTAGCCTCGAGCCCTCGATCTGGCATCTCCCAAAACCATAGCTGCTAACCAGTTAGCATTATTAATTGCTCAATTAACTTAGCTAACTTAGTTAGCATCTATGCTTTTGGGAAACTGGACTCCTGGACTAATTATTTACTCATTTATTTTCTCTACTCTCTATTGTGGAGCTAGCTAATAAAGTTTCTATTCGGTCGTATCCGATCCTATTCCTCCCAAAGCTGATGCGCTAACTGTTAACCGTCACACAGGTGAGGGTTGGATGATCAGCTGATTTACCTGTCCCTGGAGAACTCCCAGCGGGGGTCCTGAGGGAGCTCGTACTCAGTGACGCCGGGCAGCATGGGCGACCCGCTGGAGGAGAGGCGTGACGGACGCACCAGCATGGCCCCGGAGTTGAGAGAGGAGCTGGAGTCCACAGACACCTGCAGGCAGAGAGAGAGAGGTCAGTATAACAGCACCATTGGGGCTACACAATATGAGGGTGAAACTAGGCAAGCCAGGCTTGAATTTAAGAAGCAGGAAGATGAGCAAGCCATATGCTTCAAGGCAGCAAGCGGAGCCTTCTGTAATCTTGGGATGAATTAAGCCAAAACATATCCTATCAGATTAAAAACGGAAGCTAAAGATGTTTGCTCATTAAAACACCAGGGTCTTGCATGAGCATGTTTGTCCAGCCTTCTCAGCCTGAGCAGTAGAGAGAGAGAGAGAGCGGTTAGCGAGTAGCGTTTCAAACCCCTTATCTACTTTCTGTTACCTGCTTGCGGAGAGGGATGCTCTTGGCCAGCTTGTGGACGGCCAGCTGCCCGTTGAACTCGCTCTTCTTGGACGAGCTGCGGATCTTGACGATGGCGGCCACGCCGGCCATGATGGAGATGAGGAAGAAGCCCACGCAGTAGATCAGGACCTCCAGGTAAGTCTGGCTGGGCACGTCCGTCGGCGGCATGGCTGGAGACAGGGGTTCAGGGAGGTCAGAGGTCAGATGGTACGCCCACCAGTTGGCACTTACAGAACCAGCAGGTGTGACATATCTGTTTAAACGGAGATGACTCCCAAGTTTATTTAGATCGTTGTGTCAACCCATTCAGCTGCCACCCATTCATCGGAAGTGTACATGAACACACACACACACACACACACGCACACACACACACACACACACACACACACACACACACACACACACACACACACACACACACACAGCAACAAGGGCCCCTGCTTTCTTTTCCACCAGTGCATTTGACACTATTGGCACCGAGCAGGGAGCACAAACTCCTATTGTGGCCCTATAATGGCTCCTTTGTAGCGTAGGATTTCGCCCCACATTCTCCGCCGGTGTGAGGCTGCAGCCGTGCCCTGCACAAGCATGAAACGGGCCCGTGTGCGCCAAAACACCCTGGGCGGCCACAATGGCACAGGCAACTAGCAGCACATGCCTCTTTTATTTCACATCAAACACAGGTCTACTGAGAGAGCTTTGGGATGGGCTGTGTACAGGTAGTATTAAACTAACTTATTAACTAACATCAATCAGAGGGTCTCTCTCATACACACACACACACACACACACACACACACACACACACACACACACATATACACAAACACACACACATATACAAACACACACAGGAGTCACATGGGATAACACAGACTTTTAACACTTTGAATAATTATGTGACAAAGTTAAGACATTTCAAAAACAATAGCACATGGTGTTAATGCTGCTTTGATAGGATGGTTTAATGAAGAGTAAGATCACACAAGTGGTTTCACTTGTGCTTGAAAGATGACAAGAGGCCTGATCATTGTGTTCATGTGTCAACCAACCAGAGATTGATAAACACAATCGCTTAAATGATCAGCTTATTCACCACCAATACTGATAGGGTATTCAAGTGTATGAAATACCCTCAGTATCAGAAACAAAGGAGGAACAACACTTCAACTGCAATGCCAAAGTCATGCTGATGGACACAGCATCTATTCAGCAAAATACCAATGTCTTTGTTTTAACATTTAAACCGATGCCATATGTGTAATCTGTTTCTAATAAAATGTACCTATGTAAATTTCAGTTGATGTATTTTTTTCTAAAATTAATCCATTTCTAATCCTGGCAGGCAGTGAATGTGTTTACTTGTGAGTCAGAGCCAAAAAAAGACAGAATCTAGAGAGAAGCCATTGTCAGACACAAGCAGCATTGTACTGGACCCATTCTGTGTCCATTGATTAATTTGATTCAGGAGATGAATTGTTTCTTAACACTGGTCTTGTTAGCAACTCCATGCTGACTGAATGGAACACAATCTGTTTTGTTTTATAGGCCCCATCTCAATGAATGACAGACAGATTCAGAGCGGTCAGGGCATTAGCAAAAACAATCTATTTGTGTACGGACGGGGTTGGGGATCTCTAACTAACGACTGTTAAACAAAGTGGATCCACAACAGCACAAGTGTCTGACATGAGAAAATGAAGAGTGGAGAAGATAAAGAGGCGAAGCAACAGAAAGAGAGGGAGGGAGAGGAGAGGAGAGGAGGACAGGAAAGCACCGATACCTTTGACAACAGTCAACCATGCAGAGTGATGCGAGAGCCCAATAGAATTGCCCGCCAAGCAAGTATACTCCCCAGCGTCCTCAAAGGAGACGTTCCGCAGCAGGAGAACCTCCATCTCTTTATCCGTGGTGTTGAGGCCCGCCGCCTGGAAGAGAACACAGAGGCAGAACCCCACAGACACCCACAACGTCAGGAGGAGCAGGAAGGAAGAGACCACAGAGAGAGGGAAAGGGGGGGCACTGGAGAACAGGACACTCTGGGGGGTGGGGGGGTCCACCTGAACACCCCCGCAGGCCTCATCTCCAGCCCCAGTGCCCTGGCCTTAGAGGGGACGCATGAATGGCTTTAGAGAGCAGGAGCAGAAGGAGCACCCTCACCAAAAAAAATAAATAAAATAAAATAAATAAATAACTGCACCCTCAAAACATACATGAACACCTGAGGCACCGCTGGATCACCACCTTAAGAAGGGAGGAACCACCACCAAAAAAACCCCACAACCACCTCCATCTCCCCCCGCGCTTGGGAGATGGGCTACATGGAACTTTCCATCAGAGACCTAGAACTCTCTACCTCAGCAAACAGTACTTGCTGAACGCGGCTCCCTAGGTCTGCTGGGAGGTTCCATGGCACAGAGTCAGGAGAACCCAGTGATAAAGAGAACCAAGAGACATGAACCCCAAAAGCCCCCGGTCCAGGCCCGTGTGTGTGCCGGCGCCGGCCCAGCTGGGAGGTTTACCTTGAGCCTCGTGCTTGATTACAGTAAGCCAGGCTGACTGATTGGCTTCTCCTATATAATTGGACACTTTGCATATATACTCTCCCCCCTCCTCCTCAGTGATATTGTAGAGGGTCAGCACCTGGGTGTCCGAGCTATTGACCCCCGAGTGCTGGGGACCACAAAAAACAAAAGCAGCCATGAAAAAAAGGGTTTTCTGACTGAAATTAGAATGGCTGAAATCTCTTCTAGAAAAGAAGATAAATAAATTGATATTTCTGTGAAATGTTGCCGTTACCGATGTTATCTTCCATAAGTAAATTTAAAAGTCAATTTAAACACACAGTGCAATGATGTGTTATAGATTCATGATGTATATAAGATATCTAAATGTATATTTACATTTAAATGATCATTTCTAATGCTGATAGTCTGTTGATTTTCTTACTTATTGACCATGAGTCTATGATTTTTTTCCCACAATAAACCATTTGAAAACCGTTTTCTTACCTTGAGTATGCGGACAAAGGGCAGGCCATCTGGCCCCACTCGACTCCCGTTCACTTCGATGTGCTTGAGCCACTGGATGTGTGGCTGTGGGTCACTGAACACCTTGCACACAAACTCCACGTCGCTGCCAACCACCGCCGTGCGGTTAGCCGGCAGCCCAGCGTACAGAATGGGCCTGTGAGGGGAGCGCTCTGCAGAAAGCACAAGACACGTCCACAGGTTAAGAGAGAGGAGAGAGAGAGAGGGAGAGGGAAACACAACAACCAAAACCCACTTAAAGAAACCCAATCGGGGCCACTTGAGCGACACTCGCTTAAGTAGATGGTGTCGGTTATACAGCCCCGCCATTACAGCACTTTCGGCACACTCGACTACAAGAAGTCTCCCTGGCCAAAACATTAGTGGTGGAGTCTATTGAAAACTGTTCAATTTACATTCATGCATTTAACAGGCGCTTTATCCAAAGCAACCTACAAATGACAAACACTCAAGCTACAACACAACTAAGTGCAAACGTAATATACCGGTAAGTACAAATCCTTACTGGGGGTGTATTTTGCTATCAAGAAAGTGACATATAGTGCAGATCTGAAAGTAGATCATTGTGATTTTGTCCAGTTCCAGTTCCTAGTAGTTGAAGGTTCCGGGACAGCAGGTATTCTTGGAATAACTGAGTCTTACATGTAAAGATGAAGAGAGTGTCTGCTCCCCTAGTTATATTTGGGAGATGGTTCAGTAGGGTGCACATATGAATGAAGTTTTGCACTGACCTACTACGTCCAGCTGGTAGGTGTGGTTGAGGCTGCCATGTTTGTTTTCCACCAGGCATGTGTAGTTGCCCTTGTCTGAAGGCACCACGGACTCCATGATAATAGTCCACATGTGCTCCCTCAGCTAGAGAAAGAAGCAGGCAGCAAGGGGAAAATGGAGGGGTTAGTTAGAACACATGGGAAAACAAACACAGGAAAGTGAACAAGACATCAACACATCTATGGGTCCCTTGTATGATAGTAGGAGAGAGAGAGAGAGGACTGAGCCGTGGAGATGGAGATATCAGGTTGTTTATCTCGAATGTAAAATGCCCCCGTGCAAAAACACACAGAGCTTGTTTCCTGTGAGAGCAGCAATCTATGATAACCTGTGACGGCTTTCCTGGTAGGCCGACGGGAGGGAGGGAGGGAGGGAGGGGGAGTAACTCTAGCCCAGGGGTGGTGTTTGTGTGCACATTCTAAACCAGGGTGGGGTGTCGGAGGTGGGGGCGGGGGGGTGGGGGGGTTGTGGTGCTCTGGCAGCTCAGGTGGCTCCCCTGGAGGGCATTACCATTTAGGAGCTCACACCTGCCCATTGTGTGGCGAGGTGTCAACTTCTCGCCTCACAGCCTGGGTGTAACCCCTCCCCCCGCTCCAACTCCCAGACACACACACACACACACACACACACACACACACACACACACACACACACAGAAAAAGACATACACAAATCTTGGCTGTGACTGAATATTCAGCATGAGACTGCTAAGGCCTGAATGAGAGGACTGGGCAGAGCCAGTCAGGTGAAGTGCTGGTGCTGCTCACTCACCTTGAAGCCACCGATGCGCTGGTCCCGTTTGAACTCTTTGCCGTTCTTCAGCCAGCGGAGAGAGGGTGTGGGGTTGCCCTCCGCCTGGCAGCGAAACTTCACCGTCTTACTGGCCGGGACAGCATGCAGCTTCTTCTCCATCTTCTCAGGCTGAGACCACCGGGGTGCCATAGCTGTAGAACAACAGCAGAGGGGCCGTCAGAGTTAACTTCATGAACCAATGTTCAGGAGCTACTACTAATGTCAACAGAGAAACAAACGACAGAGAATATAGATGTGACTTACGGAGCAGCTTCTGACTGCTAGACAAATTCTTCTCTTCGGAGGAAGACTCGTCATCATCCTCATCTTCAGAGGAAGCCACTGCATCAGCTGCAAATAAAAAGGAGAACATTGCTGAGCCAAAATGTTTTCTTCCTCCAGTTCTATGGGGTGCATAGTGTAGGCTTGCAAGGGTAAAGCACCCTGAGTCAAGGCTAATGTTGCTAATCTTTGCCTCCTAAACAATGGGAGTTTATACTTCCTCAACACAATGCGTAAAGCTGATGGTAAAATAAACATGATTCACATTTTTGATCAAATATTTACTTTACGACACAGTGAGGAATCGTCTTCCGATCCTCTCGCAGCTGTGGAAAGGGCCTGGCCCTCAGCGCTGACCCATTTGCGTCAAAGGCGTAGACAAACTCTGCGAGCGAGTGTGAGTCACCACGGAGGCTTCTCTCCAAGACGCGGCCTCATCCCACAGCCGCACTGTGAGGCCATTCATGAGACACACACACACACACACACACACACACACACACACACACACACACATGCCTCGTCTAGCAGAGGGCTCCTTGGCCCAGCAGGGTCAAAGAGTGCACAAGGGCCTGAGTTTGAAGCCTTCAATGGGGCAACTCAGCATTACTGGCCCAAGCTTTCAATGCAAACACCATTTAGGTTGAGTGAAGCAAGGCGGGAGATATCAAAGCAAACACGGGACTCCTTTCAGTCGCAGGAAGGAAATGGCTCAATAGCTTTGTGCACTTTGTGCACTTCAACAATCTGTGGCTGGGTGACCCTGTGGGCTTTCTTCCAAAGCGCTTGTTCATACATACCTAGACTCGGTCACGTGTAACACGTACCTGCGACGTTCTTAGAGAAAAAGGAAAAAAAGATGCTGGCCTCAAGGGCTGTGGCTAAAGCATAGCATATTGGATGGAGTCGGACAGTTCTGCAGCCTTGATAACCAATCAGCCCCCGGCTAGTCCACCTGACCTCCCTCTACAACTCCGCAGGTCCCGGGGCACGCCAGCGCTAACCGCTCCCCTGAGAACAACGTGTACAGCTCTGTTTTCACCTCCGACTGGACCGGAGACGGACAAACAACAACAAAAAAAACTGCCGTGCAGTGGGTGTCTGGGGCTTTAGGGACAAAAACACGGGGAATAAAAAAAGATTTTGTATTTTTTCCAAGACTGGAGGGACAATGGCTGCTAAAGTGGGGGGAAAACCGAAAAAGGAAAAACCGCCACCAAATAAAACTGAGCACCAGACAATGAAAAGCCACCGCTGACCAGAGACAAACAGACAGACAGACAGAAAGACAGACAGAAGAATCCCCCTAACACGACAGCAGAGGGTATGTCAGCGTGGAGCAGAAAGGCCAAATAAAGGACACACGTATCCCTCCACAAAACACATGTCCAAACACATGGATCTTTCCAGCACTGAGAGCCAAATTCATAACAATCAGTCAGGGCTATTAGTCGTGGCTGGGTTAAAAAGGGCACAAGCTTTAGAGGTAGGCTAGGCTAAAGTACCTACAACTGGGAGACAATGTGAATGGGAAAAGGAAACAGTTTAAAGATTAACTTCTCCTATTCATGCAGGACATTTGAGATTGAAATGAAGCTGGCCTCTCCTCATGTAAACACAAAGGCCAGAGAAGCTCTGGTGGCAAACACACATGACTTTTGTTTCTCAAAATACTCATTCAAAACCAAAACAGCCATCCTGCTTAAGGTCGCCGTGATTGTCAAACAAACCAATTCCCTTCTCTTTTGTCTTAACAAACTGTCTCTAACAATGCAGAAGGGTCCCGTGGCTAGTAAGGTTGGTGGGGTAGCCAGGGGGGTGGGGGTGGGGGGGAATGATGTTTAAAAGACAGGCAGGGAGGCCTGTAGCAGCAGGTCCCCTTGCCAGTTGTCATGGAAACACTCCTAGAGCCAAGGGGAGGTATTTCCTGGATCACAGGCCCCTTAATCCCGGCAGGAAAAAGGGCTGAGGGGGGTAGGATCAGCTTTCTGCTTTAAAAACCCAACCCTGACTTGAGCGCAGGAGGCTAGCAAGGGAAGCGTGCTGAGCGAGGCCACATTTCCCCCCATATACAAATTTGGATCTGATCTGGAAACAGCGTGACCAACTCGAGCCCCTCAACCCCCCTTTTTACCCTGGACCAATCCCCATACTCTCACTCACCCTCCCAGGGTTAATCTAGAGTCTGCTACCTTGCTTCCTCCAGACGTTCCTGCTGATAGAACGGCTGGTAAACATTCCAGTGACTTATCAGAGCAGAGAAATCAGAGATGGAAGTGCGCATGCTTGGGACCTACTAAACACAGTCCAAGAAGTTTGGATAAGTAAAGTCAATAGTGCATTTTAAAATCAATACGCTGGCTTCCAAGACTTCCGAATCCCTCCTTATACTCATCTGACAAAGGGCCGGAACAAACAGGACTAAATGCACTCCCTTTCTCCGGAGTGCACAGCTAAAAGGCACTCTTTGCACTCCCAACCTCACCCTTTGCTTCTTTTTCTTGTGGCATACAAAGAACATTGGGATCTGGCCTTTAAGAATCCCAGGCCTACTCAGCCCCTCTTCATAAATTACAGACAAAAGCATTGTAATTACGGGTGGGTGCGAATGGGCAGCAACCCTCCCAGTTAAGTCTGCTAAGGCTCTGCATTCAGCGCATATCTGTGAACACAAGCCTAGACCACTGGAGTTTGAGCAGAAGGCAAAAAAGCAGAGCAGCCACGACAACAACAAACACAAAAACTGTTCCCTTCTCAAAATTGGAGCCAGTCGACAACAAGCTGAGAGAGAGAGAGAGAGAGAGAGAGAGAGAGAGAGAGAGAGAGAGAGAGAGAGAGAGAGAGAGAGAGAGAGCATGATGCAAGGGGAAGGGCATAAAAATCTTGAGACGGGGTGGCAGGAGGGTCGGAAATTGGGAGCAGCTTTTGTTTCTGGAATCTTGCCGTAACTTAAGAAAAGAAAAGAAAGGGGGGGGGGGGGGATGAGCCCAAAGTTCAATTTAGATGTTTTTGTGCACTGGAATAAAAACAGGACATTGTGGGATCCAAAACAAAAAAAAAGGTATTTTATACATGAGTTGTTCTGACAGAAAAAGAGCAACAAAAATTCAGCTGTAAAACAGATGCTTGCATGTGTGAAGCTGAAAAAAAAAAAAGTCTTTCATGGGAGGAAGAGGGGAACGGAGTCTGAAAGGAGTCAGGTTTTTATTTGGGCTGGCATGTCATTTCAGAGCCAGCCTGACCAACCAAAATATTCTGCTCAGATTCACAGACAAACATCACGTCATCTCTGCCTGAGGTTCATCCTAAAGAGAGCAGGTCTGAACTAGCTGGGCCTTGAAAAGAGAGGGGATTCGGTTTCAGCCCCTATTCAACAGCGATAATTCAGACCATCTGATTTCCTCAAACTTTTCTCACAAACCCTCCCAGAGCTATGCCTGCCATGCTTTTTTTTTTTTGCTTCCTTAGCCCCCTTGTGACACTTTAGATTTTCAGACTACGCTGCACAAACTGCGCTCTACTGCAAAATGCAGCTAGTCAAATTGTGTGTGACAGGGTAGTTAATCTGCCAGATTTGGTGTTCGGCATTGAGCTTGGCCGAGATTCCACAGAGGAAGCAATCGGCCTAGTGGACTGCTGTTGGGATTTCCTGCCCAGGCAGTAAATAGTGCTGTGCACTGCCAGACAGCAGCGTCCTGGCCTCGCACTGAAAATCCTTCAACATTGCTCTTAGAGCAGACAGAGAGAGAGAGAGAGAGAGAGAGAGAGAGAGAGAGAGAGAGAGAGAGAGAGAGAGAGAGAGCAGGCAAAAAAGGAGGAAAAACTAACAAAAACAAATCAAAAGGGAAACATGTGGAAAGTCCGTGGCTGGGTTATTTCCCTGCCAACCCACGAGTCATGAAATTAGGGTGCTCTGTCACTCAGGCTGTGACCCAGTGAATGAAAAGCACAGCATGGCATCTCTCTCTCTCTCTCTCTCTCTCTCTCTCTCTCTCTCTCTCTCTCTCTCTCTCTCTCTCTCTCTCTGTATGAGTGTGGACATGTGTATATTTGTGTGTGTGTGTGAGAGACAAAGTGTGCAGAAAGCAGATGGAAACCAGTTCTGCAGTCCTATGTGCTGATGTGTTGTGTGAATTACGACCACAAACGTTCACATAACTGCACTGTGGACAGGGGCAAGCGGGCAGTCACTGGACTGTGGCCCAGCTGTGCTTGGCCCACAGAAAGCCTATACTTCCTCAAGCTAACTAGTGGGCCTACTCCCCGCCTGGCCTTCTCAACCGAGGAAAAAAACATTCCCATGATAACCAGCCAGGGTGCTCCCATGGCTAAAGCCAACCATCAATCCCTGTCCCTTTGCTCATTCTGCCGGAGAGAACTCCCATGATTCCCAGAAACATGATCTCCAAGGTGACCATCAGCCCGAGGGTGGAGACCCAACCTTTTTTGTTGCCTGCTCTTTTTTTTGCCACTGCTACGTTAATTTATAGTTTCCCTGGCAGATAGCTCTCTCCTGTCTGACACCAAATACCTGAGCAGCACAAAGGAAGCTGCACAGGAGAAGACCCTCCCCCCACACACACCCCCCAGCTTCCACAAAAGACAGCCAGATTCCTACACTTCCATATCCCCGACTTATGATAAAGGCCTTCTTTCAGCCTACCACACACACAGACACACACAAACACAAACACACACACACACACACACACACACACACACACACACACACACAGGTGTAAGACACGAGACGCACAGGCACCCTCCAAAAGCCAGACAGAGTCAACTGTCTAAGACACTGATCCTTAAGCACAGGGTATAATTCCCTCGGCTTTGTTTAGGCAATTGCACTCGGTTAAGTTTCTTAATTGCAAGCAATTTTAGCCGCGCCGTCCCGAGCCTCGCTAGGCTGCACTCACAGCCCCATCAGACATTGTGGGGAGTGATTAACCCTGCCATTTGAATGAGAAACAAAATGGGAGTCACTGTGATGACTTGGGGGATGGGGGGGTATAAACACCCCCCACCATACTGTGGAGCCAGTGTGACGCTAATTGTGTGTGTATGGGTCTGGGAGAGAGAAGGAACATGGAAAAGGCATTACTGTAAATTTCCTGTAAAATGGAGAGTATGTGTGTCTGTGAGGCCAGGGTTAGCCTTTTACATTCTTAACTTATTCTTTCAAGACTAGCGTACAAAGATTACACAGCCTGTGTAGTTTGAACATCACAGGAGTCAAACTGAGACTACATCCAACTTTGGAGAAATGCATGCAAGACAACAAAAGCCAAAGAACGTGTGAGACAAAAAGAGGGGGGAAGGGGGCAGGGAGGGGGGAACTGTGTGTGTGTGTGTGTGTGTGTGTGTGTGTGTGTGTGTGTGATTAGCATCTGGAACGTGAAAGCGTAAAGGGGCCTGATGAGTTCCAGGCATGCTTGTTAACTCCACATCAAAACAGCGCTGGCAACAGGCGAGGAGGCCCGAGACGCCAAGATGGCTGCCACAGGAGGTGGAGTCTGCTCGCCTCACATCAAACGCCTCCATATCGCTTTTGACCAAAGCCATTCCAAGTGAGAGCCAGACATAAATCACTCACGAGCCAAGCCATGCACAAAGAAAATAATCTGGAGGCTATTTAAAAAAAAAACATAGTTCAGCTAACACGTAGCAGTGTTAAATGCATCCATATCTATTACATTAGTGAAACTAGCCTTGCTCAGTAGCTTAGCATCACTGAGTTGTTGGAGAAAAGTTGGCTTAATGTTTGGACTAAACTTCCTGAAAGAGCAGACAAAGATACAGTCATCTTATACGAGTGGAAAAGTCAAACAAGAGGGCTGTGCGAAAGAGTGAAATCACTGCTTCGATTCCAAGTTTCCAGGCGATTCTGATCCCTCATGAGAGAAGGTTAAACCGCACAGTTGATGTTAAACCAAATCATAAAGTGGATAAATGATGCCAGTGAAGGAAGGATAACAAAGACGTCATTTCTGAAGCACCCGCAAAGCCTTGTTAGGTTGAGTGTGTTTGTGTGTGTGTGTGTGTATGTGTGTGTGTGTGTGTGTGTGTGTGTGTGTGTTTATGCACTTGTTTTCAAAGAGCCGGATTCCCACACATGCACATCTGGCTAATACCAGGGAAAACAAGAAGAAACTCCAGGCAAGAAGGTAATAGCCCAGACCTTCCTCCCTTTCAGCACTCCCTACAACCCACCTCTTGCCACACACACACACACACACACACACACAAATGTGTCTGAGACTAGGGGGCGCGCAGAGATGCGTCAGCGCCGGTACCTTGATCGGTGACGGCGGGTCGGGCTCGTGTGGCTGCCGGCAGCTGGGTCAGCAGGGCCCACAGGAGGAGCAGACTCCATGACAGCAGCATTCGCTGGGTGCCCATTCTGCTGGCACGGGCAAGGCACGGGTGACGCGGTCAGACAGCTGGGGGCATCAGCACAGGGCCATGTGCTCCGCTGCAGGTGAGCTACCTGTCAAGGAGAGAGAACACATTAGAATATAAAGATTTTGAGAAGATAGGTTTGAAAAAAAAGATTCTTTTTTCCACAAACTGCAGTGAGAACTGAATATTGAATTAAAAAATGCTAATATTGCAGCTAGCACTGAGTTCAGGCAAACATTTATTTTGAAGGCTCATGTTCCCTCAGAAAGCTGACCCACTGACACGGGATCAGCTCAGCTGGATGATCTCAGGCTATATTTTTCCATTTCCCATAACTAGGATACAGTTCATATCTCTTCAACCACTCCCTGAGACAGACATAGTGACCACCACTGTCCTGTCCTGTCCTGACCCCCCCCCCCCCAATACCAAATAATCATAAAGCGCAAGGCCAAATCCATGTGATTGGTTAAAAACCACAATGCCACCCAGCTATAAAGTCCATCTGGTGGGCGCTGCTAATGCTTCCTGTGCTTCCACAGTCCCTTTCAGTTCTTATTAAAGTCAGAGCAGATTAATGAGTTTTTACAGTGCCACTCTCTCCCTCCAAAACATACACGTGAGGGCTGGACTCTAAAAGTGGCTTCAACTGACTGTGCACAAACACATACTTTGCTAACAGAAAAATAGCTGTGGTTTCAGGCATCAACAACCTTTTCACAAAGAAAACATGTTTTTTTTACGAGTTATTTACCAGTCGAGCTTCATTTGCATTCTGTTGGAGAGAGGCTTTAAGAATGAGTGGGCCTACTTGGGCCTAGCACATGGAGCTATTGCTGTTAGCAGCCCAGCTAAGAGCAGCTGTGAGTAGGTGTTGAGAGGTGGTCTATGAAGTGTGAAGCACACATCTGTTAATGTTATCCCCCCCAGGGCTTTCCACTTGTCACTTGTTTCCTCTTGGAGGCCAACAACGCCTCAGCCCCAGCCAAACGTCCCACAACAAAGGGCTCGCCATCCCAGAGTTGTTTTTAATGCCACCCTCCTCCGACCATTAGGCAAATGACCATTTGCTCCCACTCGTGCCCTCCCTCTCCAAACTCCCATGAGGCAAAGCAACACACAAAAAACTCCAATTACCATCCATTTGTTATGCTTTCTAAAATAAGGCCAGTGCTGAGTGAGTGACGTCTCGCCAGCTTTCTTCCCTCCTGTACCTATTATCCAACAGAACAGTTTCAAATATTAACCTGTTGCCTCTGGAACCCACAGAAAGCTAACTCCCCTCAGAGGGGAAACAAAGAAATTTAAATCCCTTTAGTAACGTGAACTCAGAGGAAGTCTACATTTCCAGCTTGTGTCTCTATTAGGCCAAAATATATGAGTTTGGCTCTTGGTCCTGCAAAGCACTCAGCCAGAGTCTGTGTGCGGAGGACCAGGCTTAGACAGGCAGCTCTCATGTCAGAGCTGCATGGCACTGGGATACTCAAAGTGGATGAGGAGGCTGTAAAAAGATACGGGACCCTCAGGTCAAGTCTCTTTGGGGACATGTTCCAACTGACGTACATGTCTTCATGTGCTATCAGGTTTGGCCTGAGCCAGTCTCCTACTGCTTCTGGGCAGAGAGAGAGAGAGAGAGAGAGAGAGAGAAAGAGGGAAAAAATACACTTCCTCTTTCTCGATATCAAGACCGTGTTGAGACGGTCTCGTAAAAGTGATGAATGAAGCGTGTCCGTCCATACATTACCGAGGCCTGATTTTACAACCTCGACGGCAAAGTGTTCATCACACTTTGAGTCTTCGTCCTTCAGGGGTTTCTTCTACACAGTGATAAAAAATAGCAATGCCAGTTCTGACCCGAAATGAAAAATGCCAAGCAGGCATGTGCAGCGGGTTTATGAAGACATCATTAATGCAGTCCACTTCACTGTGGCCGACTATAACTCTCTCCTGCAGTAAACTTTAAAACGTCTCTTAAATTAATGAGAGACTCCACAAAGATTTATGAAAAAAAAGAGAGATCTCTTTCCCCTGCGAGAAATCGCTGAACCTTGTATGCAAACTCTGGCAAACAGGACATACATTACAAAAGACTCTACAAAAGCAAGACTACATTAAGCAAGGTTATAGGAATGGCGATAAATGATTTGGCCAACAAGAAAAAGTACAATCAAAGAAGCCCCCCCCCTTTGTTTACCTTTCCCAAATGTACACACACACACACACACACACACACACACCTTCTGTGTCCATGTTTTAGCACTAGTGTGACCTTGCACGTTGGGTGTGTCAGCAGGTGTGAGCTCCAAGATCTTTCTAGAAGATGGTGAATTTCTCCATCATACACGAGAGCCATCAGGAAAGGAGCATCTGTGCCCTAGCATTTGCTAACAAGATTTTTTTCTCATTTGTGACTGGCCTGAGACCAAGTGGCTAACAGAGTGCCTTGTCCCGCGAAGCCCCACAGATGGCCGCCGTTTCTGGGAAGCAGATTCAGCTCTTCCCCACAGCCCTCCACGTCTCTTCTCGGAATAAGATTCAGACCTTCCAGATCTTCCCTTCCTGAGAGCCTCACCTACGCACACATGCACACACGTGCGCGCACACACACACACACACACACACACACACACACACACACACACACACACACACACACACACCAGAGTGGGCCTCCTGATTTTGCCGTCATGGCAACACAGCCCCACCTGTACAGCTCTCTGTCAAAGTCTATTACTTGAGTGATGGAAAATACCACAGGAGCCACCTCACCGCTATAACTAGACAAAAAACTTTTACTACTTGTTTTACTACTTATTTCAAGTCAGGGGTTCTGTCCATGAGCTGAGGGACATTACAATAACACAATGACCGGAGAGTTGAAAAGACAGAGGAGGAGAAACTCAGTCATGTTGAAATCCTCACAGCTTACACCACAGATTAGACAAAATTTGACAAGGACAAGTGAGCAGTAGATTAAATTGACAATTTATGTTAAACTGTCATGCATGCTAATCCAGAAAATTCTCTAAGTCACTAAGAGAACAATATTGGTGTGTTAAGCTTAACTTTTGCCCATTTTTTCTAAGCCAGTGAGTGACACTGAATGCTCTTCTTCCTACCTTGGCTTGGGTGGATGGGGGTAGCTGAGGGGTGTGGGGGGGTAAAGCCGGTGAATAAGCCTTTTGTGATAATTAAAGGTTGGGTCAACTCTCTACCCCCCTGTGAGTTGAGCCCTTGCTCTTAATTACTGTGCTCCTGCATCCATGCATGACATTCCTCAGCTCGCTGTTTGTTTTCCGAGACAGAGACCCTGTCTCTGTTCAGTCTCTCCCAATCCCATCCCACTGCGCTTCCCAGTCCATCCATCCATCCATCCTCCTCGCCGGAAGCTATAATTCACCCAGTTGCCTTTCACCTGGGGCTGCTAATATTCCCATGGAAGTCCCCTGAGCCCGTCCATTAAAGGACACCTCCAGGCTTAAGACTTTGTCCTTTTGTTGCCAGTGTAACTCTTTAAAAGCCGCCATTCAATAATACTCAACATGTTCAGACAAAGTTTCAGTGTAACTATCCTGTTATTACTATACAGGTGACTAACAGGCATTGAATTGCATATTTGTGATCTGTTTTGTAGGCATAAACAAATGTGTGGTAGTTAATAATAAAACAACAAGGGACAAATGTTACACATGAATACGTTCAGTGCATGCACACCATCTACAAAACCCTAAAACAATAACCAAGGAATCAATGGCTCTTGCAGTGGTGAGAGGAGATTAGAGACATCTTCTTTTAGCAGGAGCAGGAGAGCCTTCTTGGAACTCCACAGCCAGAGCTCCCTGAACTTGCCCAGGAATGGCATCCCATTCCTCTGGTCTTATCAGAGCCCAGAAAATGACACGGAGGCAGCATTAGCGAGAAGCAGCACTCCCAGGAACCGGCAGAGGTAGTCACAGTGACTGATCTGAGGAGGGGGAGGGGGGGTGGTGGTGGAGGGATGGGGAGAGCAGCTACAGCCTGACCAGGTGCAGAAACCGAGCGGGATCCTCTTTCAGTGCAAGGCAAAGTTAGTCATTCAATTTGGCCTCCCTCCAGATGCCAAGGAAGGGTAGCCTATGCCTCTCAGCTATAACTCTCAGAGTGAGCAGTGTTGAAACTGCCTGGGGCTCGTGCCAACACTTTCACCTGAGGCAGTTCTGCTAGAGCTACTCTCCAGACAAAGACAGAAGGTTGTCTCAAAGATCGCCAGTCACAAATGACTAAGGTCTCTAAAACTTCACACTTTTACCATACACAGAGTTTAGTTCAGTCACACCCTCACAGCTGGATTGGAAACCTATGCAAGTGAAAAGATATTTACTCCAAAAGAGTGCTCAAGCAACCCAAAGTCAGTTTAACCATAACAATGTGGCCAATACAGAATGAAGTCTCAAACCATTGTGGCACTGAATGGTAAACTTGTTTTTATGCTGCAAGTTCTGGAAAATAAACTAAATGATATTATCATCAAATTACATAGGTTTTTAAAGTATAGTCATATTCTGGGTTTTCTCCTAGACCAAGGCAAGTACAGCCAAATATCTCTGACCCCCTGCATGTGTCACCAAGGGCCATTTTCATTTTCATTGGTATGCAAAATAACCACAAATGCCAAAACAATGAGGTATTCCTATTCCCCTCAAACAGCGAAAATGCTGGATCTGGTTTCATCAATTATTTCAAACAACTGACTAAACAAGCAAATTCCGACAATATGGTCTAAAATTAGACAAATAACTTCATTCTTAATTGAAATATCCGAAAGAATCTCTGACCTATGCCAAGTCATATTGCATGTTTGGTGAGATGTCGTCCTTCAAAATATTTTAAAAGGTCAGTTTTCAGCAGGCCAAGTAAGAGTGTTCTTGCATTGAAGTCAATATGAATTCATACGCCATAGTCTCTGTATGAAGTTTCCTATGTTTGTGTAATGAAGAAAACCACAGGGAACGCGTGCGGTAGACATGCATGCACACCCTACTACCAGCCACAAAAGTGGATGATTTGGCTACCTCATAACGATTCGTCAAAACTCTGCAACAAATTCGGAAACAATTTTAGGCTTTGTTCCGGACACAATGTAACATCAGCCTATCTCCGTTTAATGCACGCAAAACAAATGTAATGTAGTTCAACGTTACTGGCATTCATGGGACAAGCTATGTAGGATTACTTGTCGAAGAAGTGAAACTATGCAGCCTATGGCGTAAACACAGATTTCTCACATTGATCGAGCATAGATCTTCAGGATGACCTTTCACTCCAAGAAAGAAAAGGAGAACAGATGCAAGACTGACAAAGCGACTTAGCAATATAACTCATCTGGTACACCTTTAAAGAACGTACAGCATTCGCACAGAAATGTTTGCAGCAAACCAGAAAGCACAATTGAACAGATAACTGACTTACCCGATTAAAGTGTAATAGGTGTTCTTTGAGTTGCAAATCCTAAGTGAAATCTTCCAGTAGTTTAGTGGCAAAAGCTGGGCGCCACAATGCCTCCAGGAATGTCCACAAAACGAAAATCAAGTTGTGCGGAGTGAGCTCTAAAGTCACCGCTTAAACATCACACTTGTTTGGCCCACAGCGAATAACGTTAATCTCGCCGAGCAAAATTATCAACTGCATAAAACAACACAAATTACTGTAAAAACAACAGTTGTGTGCATTTCGACGAACCTGATCGTACGAAACCGTGGGAAACTCCGCTTTATTGTCTTCGAAGGGGGATGGCGACGTGTTCCCCGACTTTACGGACCCAAGCAGTTATTTTTCTCAGCAAAGCAGAAGAACACTTTTCCTCAGAAATATTTTCCTCAAAATACGTTTCCTCTATCTCCAAGATCCCTGGCATAAAAGTTGAACAGAACTCACACATTTTGGCAAATGAAACCTGTAGTCGGCGATTGCTTGACTTCCAGCTTCTAGCCTTTGGTTGCGTTTCTATCCTGCCTCATGCGCCAAGCTGGCCGGCCGTGTGGTTGGTACATGGAAGGGCTCTGCTGTTAGCCTCCCCGAAGAAACCTCCCACTTGAAAGACTTCTCAAGTAAAGCAAGTTTTAACCTGGCCCCCTCTCGCCCCCACCCACACCTCAATGACAGTATAGACCTGCTTCACAGCCATCTGAATGCTATGTCTCCAGACCAAATCCAAACACATCCAATTACCAAAAAACTTTAAGAATTCTAAATTCAAATGCAATACAAGAAATATCAGACTGCAGAAATTCGTTTTAGAACAGAGTATCAGGAACATGCAGGAGAGAAACGGGGGTGATTTAAGTCAAATATGGTTCATCTGACCCTTAAAATGATGCTCACGGATCCTTTGTTGTATTACATTAATTCCACTGTCCTGCAGTTTCTTGTAAATGGATGCAAATGCCTCCTGAAGGTTAAAATTATGAACTGCAAAACACTAAAAGGCGCATTAAGGGTAATTAGTTGTCTGTACTCTTATTGGACATAAGTGCACAGGCAACTAATTGCTATGAATTCATCAATAACCTCTAAGTGGCACATAACCCAATTGTTGACATTAATGAAGACTCCTCTTTCCCTAAATACAACAGTTCCCCTCAACATGGGTTGAAAATCCCATAATCAGACTTGCATTTACTGAAATGAGGGTTTAACCCTCTTTGAGTATTTTAAAACCACCTGACAGGCTTATTTCACATTCTGCAGAAGAAATTCTTTTCAATGACAGCTGTAATTGGATGTACACGTGTGAGTAATTTATGAAAAAAGTAATAAACAATACAGAATTTCTTTCATATTTATATTCAGCAATTGTTTTGGCCAATCATGCCAATGTATAACTGTTTTTTCACATGTCCAATTCAAGGTACTTTGGGGGACCAAAACAAAACCTTGATAAATCATCAAAAAGGGCATAGACCACAAATTAATTTTAAGCGTTGGCCTATCCATCATTCTATGCAAGAGTCGAGATCGAGTTGACACCTTGCGGATGAGGCTAAAATCAGTGGGGCTATGGAATGGTCAATTGATGTTAGGAGCCCCTTCCGCTTGGGGGCCCAAGCAATTGTGTTGCTACAGACCTGTAGATGTACAGTACATACACATCCCAGTCAGATTTTATTTGCGTTGTTTTCATATTGGGTTGTAGTTCAAGTATTGTTAAAATAATTCAATTCAAGAAGTGACAAAAATAGATGTGCTCAAATCAGCAAGAAAAAGGAAATTGTCTCTTTGCATTTAAAATGTAAAGGTTTCCAGTACAACAAACCATATTTCAATGCCTGTGGTCATATCTACATATCTACACGTACGACCCCCCCCCCCCCACACACACACACACACACACACACACAAACTCTGTTTGACTTCCTCCATATCCAGCAGCTCATGTGTACAACTTGATACAGAGGATCCTGAGGTGAGCCAATGCATGTGAAACCAAGGACAAATGGAGCAGCAAAGTCACCTGAACTTTGGAAAGGAGACATATCAGGTGCCATGGAATACCAGCATCCTGGTTAGTGACAGGGTGGATAGAAGGATTGCATTGATCTCCACTCAGATTTGCAATTTGAAAATTAATTTATTGAGACATTATTTAACACAGCACTTGGCCAAGGCCTGGTCATCTGGTAAAATAATCTACCCTAAAGGACCCGCTCCACACAGTAAGTAAACCACCTGTTTTTTTATATAGAGTTTGATGTGGTAAATGGATGACTTTGAAGGCTCAAAAAACCCTTCTAGTCGGCTGTTTGGGAGACGCCAGTCGTTCACATCTGCAGATCAGCTTTGCTGTTGTTCTGACAGCCCAAGCATAGGAGAGGGGTTATTGGGGGGCCCACAGCATGATTTTGTGTTAATGGCATGAACACTTGCGAGATCTCTGGCCCCAATTACACCATGTCCTGTGAGAAAGCTGTGCACGTGTGAGTCATTAATTGCATGAGAGAAAGAATGAACACTTAACAAAGAAGGGCCCAAACAATGAAATACCGTGCTCAAAACTACTGTATTCTATATACACAAGTAAAATAACCTGCAGTATTTCATTCACAAACAAAATAATCTTTTAAAGAATCCACATGGGTATGAGACTCCAGGCTGGACGCTCCAGCTGAGTCTAAGTTATGCTTCTTATTGGTCATGGCCAGATGGTGAACAACACTGGAGGTAATGCTGGATTCCGGATCTCAAAAAGCTGGAAGCAATCTTGAGGGGAAAAGATCTTAATATATCAGCATACTCCAAATGAAAACGTACACAGAATCCCTTATATATTGTTATTTCAGCAATAGACCTTAGAGAGGAATCATGTGATTATAATAATTACTAAATGTCAGTGGACCTGGGTTACAAAGGCCATTTTTACAGTTAATTCACATATTTTAGCTATCAGACACACCATGTTAGGGGAGACACAGAGGTAATTATAAAGTCCTTTTCCTCGGGATTTCCTGAAGTCAATAATGCCTGTAACTCTACAACTTTGGACAGGGTCCCACTCTCCATTTCAAGTGCAGCTCATGGACATTTATTGGCTCACTCTGCTGGGTTCAAATTGTGGTTAAAATATGTTGGCCTGCAACAAACTGATGTCCAAACAAGTATAATTCACTTTCAAGGTAACAGTGACATTGACTGTGTCTCAGCCCGTAAACACAGTTTATGGAATTAGTTTTAAAAATAAATACTTTGTTCAATAGCCTCTCATTCTCTACAATACGATATTTATTTGCTCATACAGCAACACAAGCTGTTGGTGTGAATGCACTTTCTTGGCATAAACATAAGGTCTTAAGTTCAAGACTGAAACCATAGCATTCTGAAATAGAAAAAAAGCCCCCAGGATCCTCCCAGGCCTCAGACAATGCTTTGGTGTCAGTCCACTGCACCATCCATGGTATGGCCTTACGTGTGAGTGTCAAGACCGCTAATCTGTTTTTGGCTTGGGGCAGCCATAGCTGTTTCAATGGAGGGATTGCATTTCCCCTCTACAGTGGTGTCACTACCTGTCTGTGCATCTTGAGTTTCAGGGTGTGGTGAGATTAGGTCTGCGATTCTGCACCCGTCCATAAACTAGAGTGCTTCTCCAGTTCGGAGAGGAGCCTTGAGATCACTGTCATGTGAAAATGCAGCCACTACATTGTCCAGGTCCTCTCATTTCCACTGACCACTGATGACATGACATGACCTTTTGGCGTGGCTCCCCTCCTCTGACCCAGCTGTTTCATTTTAGGAAATGAAATGTCTTTCTAACGCTTTCCAACAACCTTGTTTGTGCTCCTCTAAAACAGCCGGCACGCCATCGTTATGAGTTTAATTTCAATTTTTATAACAAGCTGTTTGTTCATTTTGGCAAGCATGGCTATGCTTCTGAAATTAAATTATGTATATATAACCCAACCCACCCCAGATGCAAACCAAAATAAAAAAAAGAATAACAAAATAATCACCCAGAAGTCTGATGCAATGTGGAGCAGTAACAGGAGCAATTGGAACATCCATGCCAGAATAGCACTCAAGACCCAGCGCTTGCCCCTGTGACCAGCAGCATCAGTAGCAGCATTAGAGCTCCAGCTTACAGGAAGAGTGGAGAGGTGTTCAAGTCACCATCTGTCACCAAAACACATTTGCCTTAAGCGCAGGCTGAGTGCATTTAGGGCTATAATGGCTTTAAGTGACATGATGCCTTGATTGAAACCAGCACCGGCTACCATCAGTTATAATGAAACAACTGGGAAGTTCAAATCACTGCTGTGGAAATGGTGAACTTTGACTCGAAGAGTGCTTAGGAGTGGAAAAATCCATTCTTTTTGAGAAGAGTTAGGTCATGTCTTACAAAAAAAGACAAATCAAATTTGTTTCATTACATCAGAGTGCTGCTGAAAATCCCGAGCCAGCTCTGAAGTCTGTACATTGATTGTGTGTAGTAAGCAGCATGTAGAGTTATAAAAAGCTAGGCTAGACCACACTATAAGCATGCTACAATAGGGTCTCTTAGGAGGAGACATTTAGCAAGGAGAGAGACTGTTCTAGAACATCTTTGAAGCTAAATGAAGGGTTAAGAATATCAAAGAGACGACTAAACAAGAAAATCTCCATTTTGTGGCAGCTGCACTTTTTGACTCAGCACAACATTGCATGTGAATATACATATTCATTCATTGTCACAGACCACAGTCGTTGGGCCACACAATTTTTATATATACAGTAAGTCTCCATGTTTCGTGAGTGTGTGTTGAAATGTGACACATAGCCCTAAAACTCTTTTACCAGCTCCACTATAATTCTTGCAGTTTTATTCCCTCGCCACAGACCAAGAGGCACATGTCAACCTCGGTGATTAGTCGGTAAGGTTTCAAATGTGGAGAGTTTATTACACGTATCCTCCCATGACCTTAGGGCTGCGAAGGAGGCCCCTGGACGTCAGCGCCGCATGCAGGCAGGCCAGTTCCTCTGACTGTGGCAGAAGAACACTCGACAAGCCTTCAGCCTCACCCCTTCAGCTTGCTGGAGACAGACGCCATCTGACAAATGTTAGCATGCTGTCCCTCTGAGACAGACAAGACAGGCATCCGCATACTGTTGGAGTCAAGTGGAGGACGCCTCATTTTTATGCAGCAGCAGAAAGCCGTAGAAGACAAGGATTGACAGAAGGTTATGACGGCGCCACCAAACACAAAGTGTCGCCCCGTCACTGAAGTCATTGAATAGCATCTGTTTACAATCTGTCTCCAGAGACGAAAAAATGCATTTGATTTTGCTGGTGAAAATACCAGCATGAGACGATTTGTTTTTTTTTAAAAAAAAGACCTCCCTGTGCAAGTTCTCCAGATGCCATGTTCAGATCTGCTTCACACCCAAGTCCCAGACCAAAAGCGTTGAGCATATGGTTTCAAGATTGACGATTACGTGTTTAGTTCTACCACACAGGCACTGTTGTTTTTGGGCTTTCTCTTTGTCTGCATGACACATTTGTCCTGTTTTAATGCGTGACACCCACATCACACCAGAAACGTGACCTCATGATCACATAGGGGCAACTTTCACTCGTTACTCCTCAAGGATTTGTATGTTCTCTGTATACTGTATTTTACATCATAATTCACCACCTCCAAGAGTAGATCAAATTACAAATGACAATAGCCTATCAATGTTTACCAACAGTATCAATAATGTTTCCAATATTTAATATTTTTAGTATGAATTTGGGTGAGGTCTTTGGTATTTTTTGCCCTCAACAGTGCCTTCCAGGCAGCACTGCCCTCAAGGCACTAGTCCCCCAGGATGAGGGTTGAGGGGGTTAGGTTTAGGCCTAGGGTAGTGCCTTTTAGGCTGTGCTGCCTGGAAGGTGCCGTTGGGAGGCAAAAAACACCATTGAGCTTTGAGTGATGTGAGTTCATTTTTCAGTTCTATTCCCAAGGCAGAATTTAGCTTTCCGTTTGACAACAGTCAAATCTATGGTTAGGGAGAGGGCACATCTCACACCGGTTCCAACAGCATTGCGGAGCACATTCGAATTCAAATATTGTTTGTTTCATTGACAGGCAGCGGCGGCAGCAGCGGTTGTATTGAAGAGTGCAGTAAACAACACTTTGTCAAACCCATGAGCAGAATGACACAGAGTAGTGGTTATAACAATGATGGCTCCAACTATGTAAAATCCAGCAACTTTCACCAGACTTACTAGCTATTGTACTGTACATTGCTTACAGTTTGCCTTCAAAGTGTAACTGAAAGGGAAAACCCAGTGGGACTCTGCGACTGGACAGCCAAATTATAGCCTGTTGTCCATTCCTTACACCCAAGGCAAGGTGGGCATTTCAGGCCATAAATGAAGTCCCTTCCAATCTGTGTCTGGGCCTCCACCTATCTGGTTTCTCTGGAATGAACAACCTCCTTGATCTCCTTGGTCTTAATTCCTACCTCTATATATAAACTCCCCATCCCTTCCCTCCCCTCTCCTCGCCCTGCTGTGCCCACTCCCTACCTTACACTACCTTACACTCGGCTCGGGTTGCCTATTATGTCCCGGACCTCCAGAGGTAAATGTTAGTCAGTGTCCCAGGGTGCATTTGCATTAGCAAAGAAAGAGTGACTTCTCTGCCACAGAGAAAATCAAGCCAAGCATGGGTAACATAAGGACAATGTAGTGGCCCTGCATTCTGAATTAGGATCCCCTGTGAAATACACTCTGACCAGACCACCACGGGACCGGATGAGTCTGTTTACAAGTCATGGCTTTGAAATGCGTTCAAAATTACAGACATGGTTTGGCATCACAGGTTTTGAGGAAGACTCATGTGGAATATCTGAATGTGATTCTAATGTGCAGGACATGACACAAAAGTGAAAAAACAGCATCACAAACCACAGCTTATGAAGCCATTTGTCATTGCTGCTTCTCCAACATGGGGAAATAACATTAAATATGTGTCTATTCATTCATGGAAATCCTGACCTTCCTTTGGGAAACTGTTGAGTAATGTTCTTTTTTTGACCTTTTTTGTGACATAATGTCTACTGTCTAGGATTTATTCAGCAATGCAACAGAAGACATTAATGGCCGAGGAATACATACTGTAATAAGGTGCTTTGGTGTAAATAATGTGCATCTCTTCACAACAACGACTGTTAAGTAACAGGTCGACAGCACTGATGATGTCCAGATGCCCCATTCATCTTTGTTCCTCACGGTCTCTGATCTTCACTGGTGAGGATGATGAAATTTATGCAGGCTTGGAATCACTTATCGTTGAGGAACTCAATCTGTTAGTAATATTAATCTTTAGATCTAAATGAAAGTAGGCAGCGTCAGTTGATATCATCATGTCTTTTGATCATTTCTGAATGGAAGCAGCAAGATTGGTCTGCTTGATTTGATTTTGAAACTCACACCAAAGGTTCATGTGTCAGCACAAATACAGTGAGGAGGCTTAGGGTTATGTAGGGCTATACAATATGCTAAGTGTGAAAATCATGTCCAAGTGCTTAACTGTTCTTTCATGGTACAAATATGAGAGAGAATCCTATAGCAATCTTCCTAAATAAAAGGTGATAACATTGGAATTTGTGTAGATTCATGAGTTCACAAATTTGGACTTGATGAAATAAATAAACAAAATAAGTGAATGGAGGACACAGAATGCCTGAGCCTATGATTACACACATGGAAAGTGCAATAACAAGGGCCTTGTGTTATGCACTATAAAAGGAAAAAAACAATAACAAAATCAAATTTCCAGGCAAAAAAGTGGCAACAAACAAGAACACTTGCATATTTTGTTTTGACATTTTCATCTCTCTGTGAACATACTTCAGGCACATGTAATCAGCACATTTGAGCGGCACTCTAAATGCGGCAATTGCTTAAAGATGTCTGCAGCGGAGGACATGGAGCTCCATCACACCATTCCTGTGAGCCGGCCAGGCTGGAGCTGTCTGACCACGCTTCATTTTCTGAGCAGCCCAATCTCCAGATGAGCCCTAACTAGAACTTCCTGAGGAGGAAGTGGGTTTTAGAGCCGACTACAACTGGAACATTCAGCCTTTTCTGTCCAAATAAAGTTTGCCAGATGAAATGGCATCAAGATTCCTTGGCTTGTGGTGTCTCTAACTTGCTTTTACATGGATGAACTCAACTCAGTTTGAAGGAGATGAGGATGAGGACTTTTCTTTTTGAACCCCTGTAGCGTTATTGCATGGTGTTATTTAAATTGAAACCACTGCGTTTGTTCTTTTTTGTAAATACCTCTTTTTGTTCTGATTCACCATGAGGGATCACTCAGACAAGTCTAAAATAGAGCTCTCTGCTCAAACACAGATGGCCACAATGGGCACAATAATAAAAGACAGAGACTTGAGGTGCCAGGCACACCACAGTCCCAATACTCACTAAATGTGTGTGTGTGTGTGTGTGTGTGTGTGTGTGTGTGTGTGTGTGTGTGTGTGTGTGTGTGTGTGTGTGTGTGTGTGTGTGTGTGTGTTTTCAATATCAACAGGGTATGTGGAAACTCAATTATGAGTGTGTCATGGAAAATGGTAAAAGATTTCCCCTAAACCTAGAAATAGCATAGCACGTCTCATCACGGTTGACAGGATTGACTCAAGTTTAATAGCATTTGAAAAGGAATCATTTTTAAGAGAGCAAGGGATCCATGTGTCTTAATTAGTAACATTTGCCAAAGAAAATGTTGTCTCAGTGTTTATTCTAAGGGTATCCAAGATGGTTAAAGCTGGCATCCGAAAGTAAGTGTCTCAGACATTGGTTGAAACTCGGTAGGCCAGTTTGATGGTTTCTATTCCTTCATGTCATTTATATAACAGAGCAGCTGTGCTTTATTTTTGGTATAACTTAATGAGAATCCCGTCCCCTACAAACCATCCTCTGTAGCATAGGATTCACAATTTTAAACAAAGAAAATATGAGCACAAAAGGTGTTTTGGTAACTCTTTGGACAACATGGATCTTTTGGACAACATAGCTATTAGCACCAGCAACAGGTGATTTATTTTTTGCCGGTGGTCATTGATCTGGAACGCCATCTGGAATTTCTATTGTGTCAGAGACCCTATTGCCTTGTCTATACTGTAAATTGTAAATTGTAAACTAATTAACTGTCTTCTCTAATTGTTGAATCAAAGATCAGCCCTACCATTAGATAAGGCTGCACTTTTAGTTCAAATTTAGGTGTGACATTCCCATTTCTGATGCACCCAATCTCACCAGCATTAGTCTAGGCAGAACTCAAACTACTTTCATGTTGTTTGTGTTGAGCATACTTACGCAATAAGTACTCGATAATTTGTCCCTTGATACATTGTAAATGCTGTTTACTACTCTTTTCTCAGTATTTCACAGGCTGTAGCATTACCAGAGTTTTTACTCGGGAATACCAAGAAGTCAAATGTGCTCAGTGGAGCAAAGGCTGTAGTACTATGATGCTAATAACATGTTATGGAAGGACTGTCCTGTGTTGTGGTTATGCAAACATCTCTCAAAGTACCATATAGTCAAGACACTGCTAAATATTTCTTTCTTTGTAGTTGGCATTAGTGCACTCTGCCAAACCAGGCCAATGTGATGGAGTTGTGGCAGGACTGGACTTAATAGAACAAGATGGAGACTTGAGAAGTCTTGGGTGATGAGGCAAACCCACTGTATCTGTGATAATTCACATTGCAATAATGGAAGGTAAGTTACCATACCCGGTCCGGCTTTCCTTTGCGAAGAACCTAAATGTTACCCCCACTATTGACTCCACCCCTTACTTTGATTGACAGCTTTGTACTGCCCAACCACAACTATAGACAACAAACTATGCATTGACCACCATATAATGTTGTTAGACAATATTCTGTAATCATACCATCATGCAGTCAAAACCTTTGACAATTTGTGATATTTCACCAAACCACCAATGGTACCTGAACTTCCCTGGACCCCTAGTACGTGGGTTGAGCCCATGAGGCGTGGATCTGCCCAAGGTTTCTTCCCTAAAAAGAATTACCACAAATAGTAGGGAGTTTTTTCTTGTCCCTGTTGCTCATGGGTGCTTCTTATACAGTTTGCAAAGCACCATGAGGCAATTGTATTGTTTGGCACTCTACAAATAAAATTGAATTAAATTAGAGTGACTCAAGATATTCCATGGATCACATTTCCCATCCTTATTTAGTTCCTACAGTATGAGCTCCTCCAGTGCTACACAATGCATCCTGGCGATAGGCTCTGGCCTGTGATTGGCTTACTATCAAGACATCACATCAGTGATGATGACAGTATCGTTTGAACTCCAACCACTTTTAAAAAGCATTTCATTTACTCAGCATATTCTGGGTCCTCCTCTACTTTCCCCACAGTCAAGGGAAACCATGGGGAAACTTCACTGCTATCATTTAGAAACCCTGGCACTGCCTCTCACTCTGCTTCTCCCAGCCATACCACACACAGAGAGATACACAGGGAGCCTTGGCAGATCATGTGAGAGAGCATCGCCACCGCATCCAGGGTCTTCCTTTATTTAGCATCCACTGGCATATATTTTCTGCTCACTTCTCAACTAAGAGTCTATCATTACCCCAGAAAAGTTCAGCGGGGTCGCAAATCTCTTGGAAATAACACACTTCCACCATCAAGTACTATTGCATATTCATAATCCCGTGGTTCACCATTAAACAAAAAAATTATGAGCTTAAAGGAGAAATGATAAGCAGGCATGCAAGTCTGTGGTTCCTTTGCTAAAGTAAAATCCGACAAAACACACTGCTGCACTGGCTGATCTGGTCCTGCCTGACAATAAGCCTGTCTGGGCCTATAGGGTTATCCCAAAGTCAGGGCTGTGAGATTGTGTTGTTAGGAGGGTATTTTCCAGCTATTGGCTTATGCTACAAATGGCCATGCAAAGTTGCTGACTAATTCATTTCATTTTTTTGGCTATGATGACGACATAACCCAAATCCATCGGCTCGTCCATAGGATGAGAGAAGCAGCTGCACAGGATGCCTCCTCTGACACAGTCGGTTCGCAGCGCTGTCTTCATTCCTTGTGGCTGGCTGTGGATGGGGGAATGTGGTACCGGCTGTAATTGCTCTGTTATTCTCCAGGCCTCGCAAACGAGCCCCAGGCAGGAGATGGGGCTCCCTGCCCGCGTTTGAGGTCTTGCCCTGCCTGCCACAGTCAGGGTGGGGAGCTTCACTAAAAGGACCGGAGCTGAGGGCTGTGAGGGCTGAGTTCTCTGGGCTGGGCTCAGTGCTGGGCTGGGTCAGCCTCTGGGTCTGGGGCTGTGGTTTCTGGATGTGCAACACTTGAGGCACAGCTGGAGGAGTGGCGTGCCCATTGAGCTGTCCGTGACTCCTTATTTTTAACTCTCCCTCCGGCCTGCGGCGGGCGGCCTGCGTCGGTCAGATCCTGCTAGGGCTGGTATTCAACCATCAGCCACTGACAGGAGCACAGCGTGTCCACCAGCCCTGCCTGAGGACTGGGGCTTCAGCAGTTAGCTTCTGCTGCAAAGAGGCTATTGTATTTTATATTTGAAACAAAATGCACTTTATGCAGTTTTCACTGCTCATGATTTGTGCAGTCAAGAAAGAGCAGCTGTGCATGCTTCTGAGCCCATTTCAACGCATGAAGTCACATGAAGTCAAATCACTCTACACCATACATATGTGGGTGCAGTATATGCAACCAGTATATGTGGGTGCATACGTAAATAAATACAGCGCTATGGTCTGTTTGCTCTCATCCTAAACATCCTGTCCCATGCAAACACAGACTGTAGATTTAGCCTTGTCCTGTAATCCTCCTCATAGAGTTCATTCATTCATTTGAACTCAACCAGATCAAAAAATGCATGATGTCAGAAAATGAAAACAAAAATCTACTGCAGGAAGAGTCGCAATTCTGATATAATGCCCTTCGATCAAAATTACAAATGTAACTTTTGACTGGTTTGAATTATAGGGCCCCAGCATGAGGCCCCTGTTTAGTTTGAGGAGTAAACTGAGGCAGGGCCTTGTGGGCACACGGGCAGACCATTGGGCACCTCAAAATTGCTGCTGGGGTTGGGGGATAGGGGCTCTGTTTTTATAGGCAATCAACAATGTTTATTGTTCAAGGAGGGGACCCACTTCTCCGAGGGAGCTTGGGACAAACAAATGTACCACAGTCCTTCCTGGGCTAAAAGACCCAAGGCCCCCCCCCCCACCCAACCCCAATCCCAAAGAGACAGGAAGTCCCTTCGGTTGATGGCGGTCACTTTTAAATGATTAAGATGTACTCAGAGCTAATCTAAAATCTATCACTTGTTGTTGGACAATTATATCTAGTGGATAGTGCTTAGACAATTTCCGCACACCAGCCATTTTGCAATCAATTATAAAACATTTTGGTCTTAGACCTAAATTTATTCAAAAAAAAAAAAAAAAAAAGTCTAGGGGCGAAATGTTGTATTTTCATAACAAACTAGAAAAGCCAAGGCAATGTGGTCACAGATGGTGTTCTGGGTCACCGATCACCACCAAAATTGAATCAGTTCTTACTTTTCCCTCATACACACATTGTCGGAAAATTTCATCCAAATCCATGCAGTTCTTTTCGAGTTGTACACAGACACACAGACATACACACACACGCCGGCGAAAACATAACCTTCTTGGCGGAGGTAATAATAATTGCTTGAAAAATGTCCAGTGTTCTTAATTACCTCTAGGCTTAGGTGTGCAAAAGCTTCTAAGTTCAATCTAGTGAAATGCACAGTAATGTTTAGTTGTTTAAATGACACATAAAGTGAAATAAACAGTAATGGAGTTGTTACTCAGCACAGACACAGTGGCAGGGTAGAGATATCAATTGCAGGGAAGTGAACAGTGGCTTGGTCTTCAATGTTGTTGCCCACAGAGGTCTAAATCCCCATGTTTCATGTTATCACAGTTCGCTTCTGCACCAGCCAATTACAAAAGAGCTCTCCTTGTTATGATACCCCCCCATCTAATGCACGAGTGAGAGATGGAATAAACCTGCTGGTACCCACATCAATAATCTCTGTTGCATCCACTGGGGCAGATCTGTTATGGGCATAAAGCATAGAGGCAGTATGCTGGTCTGCTGCACGTATTGTAGAGACATTGCTGTGTGGAGGTGGCTGATGCTTTGACAAGCGGGGCCTGTCTGCAGATAAGATTGGTGTATTTACACAGAGGCTCCAGGCTCCGGCAACAAAACAAAACAACAGCGGGGAATGTGAGCAGGGAGACGGGGTTGAATACTCCAAGCAAGCAGCACTGCCACTAAAACTTGTCAATTTATTCAAATATCCATGTTGGCTATGCTGAGTACCTTTTCCTGCCCCCCCTCAACACCCCCCCAACCCACTCATCCACCCACCCACCCACCCAAACTTGTGATGCAGACCCCCTCCCACTCTCCCTCAACCACGTCCCAGTGTGGTGTCTGGTGCCACAGGCTCCAGATGTGAGACCCCCCCCCCACACACACACACACACACACACATACACACTCTGGAAATGTTGGAAGGGCTCCAGGCGTCACCAGGGAAAGCGCCAGCTCCCCACCACGCCTCAGCAGCGTCGGCTCACCACTGGCCCCTGGGACAGGCATGTGTGTGTGTGTGTGTGTGTGTGTGTGTGTGTGTGTGTGTGTGTGGCTTTGTGGGCAAAGCTGATCAGACACCCACAAAGACATGGTGTAAATACTGTACTGTTTATAAAAGCACAAATGCACTAAAGACACTAAAGAAGCTTTAGCAAAACAAATCCAAAGATGACTATTGTTGAGAGAGATTAATATCATATGTCTTATTATACAGTCAAAGAGACAGAAAGTAGAGGTGTGCAGGTAAATATTTCATGGGTTTTCATCCAAAGTCAGGCTTTCTTTTTTCATCCATGGTAATTTATTGGTCTGGAAAGAAAAAAAATCTTGTTTGTGTTAAATTTAGCAAATCATAAAACTGCAGCCACAATAAGAGCGACTCAGGGTGGGTTTATGGAGCGTTTTCATGAAAGCTGAGGACTGCTTAAATTTCCCCAGAGTGGTTCAGTATGGGTGAGTGTGTGTGTGTGTGTGTGTGTGTGTGTGTGTGTGTGTGTGTGTGTGTGTGTGTGTAGTGTAAGTGTGTGTGTGTGTGTGTGTGTGTGTGTGTCTGTCTGTACGTGCATGTGTCTGTGTGTAAGAGTGTGTGACAATGAATTTCTCAGAGAATAGCAAAGGCAGCCAGGACAGCGAGGCAGGCAGGCAGGCAGGCAGGCAGGGAGGCCAGCAGGCTGCAAGCGTGAAACAGGCCACTTTATTGAAAGCTTCTCTGACAGCCATTATCACAAAGAGACGAGGCACTGGCGCTCGGCGCGACGCTGCCGCCACACAAGCTGGCCATTGTTGAGCTCTATTGTGATGCTGTCAAGCCTGGGAAGATTTGCTAATGCTCAGGTGCTCCGCTGCTGCTGCTGGAATGTTTACGGACATGTGAAACAGCACAGCAGCATAGCGCCAAGTGGGGGCCTTGCTAATGCTGCATTGTGGCTGAAATGTAGGATGAATTTTAAATAAATAAAAAAACATTCTATATGTAATGATACTGTGTAGTTTTATTGTTGTCCTAAATGCATTTCATTAGTATTTACTGTATGTACTTTCTGTGTGTATTTAAGTATTACAATTAGTACAATGTAGTACAATTTTAATGCCCATTGTCCATGTACCTAATTACCTACCTACTGACCAACCGACCTTAAATACTGTATCTGATAGGGGAATGGCTTCTATGCACGCTGTTTTCTAGTCAAAATTTGCTTTGCATATTTCCATTTTTGGGTCTAAGATGAGTAACTCCATGTTGACTGCTAGGCCCGGCTGACACCAAGCTAATTATGGGCCCGCCCTACAGTTTTCATGGGTTCAGAAGGTGGTGCATCTGTTTGCCACACTATGTCATAGTTCTTAATTGATAGCTTAGCATTTTAGTATAACAGCCTTGCCTTTTTTTTTAAAGGGAGAATGAGCTTTTAGCTTTGCTACATTCGTCCCTCAGAAGCTCCATAGTACTCCACTCAAACCTAATATAACTGGCAGCTCTGAGTCTGTCAAAGAACTTCTTGTTGCAATTCAGTTTCTCTGTTTCAGCTTCTGTATGCTTTTGCAGCTGTGCAGCTTCATGCATTTGGTTTATAGATTCCCCCTTTCCTCTACGAATAATAATAATAATAATAATAATAATAATAATAATAATAATAATAATAAACATTTAACTGGATCCTTGAGAAATTGCTCACACTTTGCAACCTTTTGCCCTTTTTTGAGGCATCATCATCTTGTTATTATCCTCATGGTCTTGTGAAAGAGAATACCTGTATATTGCAGGTTTTTTAAATCCGGGACAGACAGACACAACAAAATGCAAATTGCGGATGCAATCATTGTTATCAAAATCACTGATATTGACCATAAAAGACACCATTTACTTATAATGTAAATTACATTTAAGTACTTTACACAAAGTACTGTAAAACATATGGCCGTGTAACAGGTACACAGACAAACAGGAGCACCAGTCTTCTCAAGATAATCACCCCATTTTTCTGCCTCTCCCCCTCTCTGTCTGCCTCTTTCCCTCTCCCTCTTCCTCCTTCAAGTCTCCATGTTTGTCGGCAGCCGCCATGGCCCATGGAGCATTTTAAGCAGGGCCAGATGGCCATTAGGCCTAATAACACTGTGGTGGAGCGCACTAGCCGGCCAGTCGGCCGCGTCCCACAGGAAAGGAGTGGAGTGTTCCTGGGGCAGTGCGTCCCCGGGGCCGGACGCTGGCAGGCCCGTGGGTGGAGGAAGCAGGAGGAGGGCCACGTGCGCGAGGCAGGCAGGCGGGGGGATGGAGAGACGGGGGTGGGCTGGTCGTGCTGGACCGCATTGGGCTGTGTGCTGGATGCAAGCATGCGCTGGGGCAATGTGACTGAGGCTCTTCCAGAAAAATTCTCCCCACACTGCGGTGACTCAGGGAGTCAAGGAAATGAGCGAGTGAGAGAGAGACAGAGAGAGAGAGAGAGAGAGAGAGAGAGAGAGAGAGAGAGAGAGAGAGAGAGAGCGTGGGCGGAAGTGTGGGTGACTTCTTTCCCCTCATCTTTTTTTTCCTTAGCAGGAAAATGTTTGATTTATAAGACTCACTTAAGCAAATTTAACAGGATTTCACAACTCTATGATCTTATTAGAAAGTGAATGTCACCAGTCATCTTAAGTAGACCATGCTCTTCTGAGTCACTCCTCATACCACCCATATGTTTCTTAAAAGTGGATTATATAGTTTTATACTCAATATTTTTCTCTGTATATATTTGCAACTTTATTTTACTAATTGTTAAAAAGATATTGTTCAATGATTCAGAATGGAAAACCATGAAATATGTATGTTGCTTATGATGTGTTCAAGGATACAGTATCTGCTTATATGCTGGGTTAAGACTAGAAACCCCTACCACCGAGGTTTATCTATCAACTGTAATTTTTTATCACGGGCCACATGAACATTATGCTTCTAGTCAGAGACACCATTACATTTTCTACATGCAAAACCACAAACTGTTGGGTGAAAAACCCATATAATTTTGCCTTCCTTTTCTTTCAGTAAACAGTTCCATAATGCACCTCAAACTGCATGTGGAGTTGCAGTTGCCAGAAGCCTATTGTGTTGCAGAAACCCAATAATTGTTTGTGCTTTGTTAAAACTGCTATTTTCAAGCAGGCCACATAGCTACAATTCTTTACAAGTTTTTTTTTTTTTAATTGGGCCTTATGAAATTATGTGAAGTGGCCAGGTCCAGTCTTCGGACTGTATGTTTGACACCCCTGATCTACAGCAGGCATACAGGGCAATGCCTGGTGGGCCGACGGTCATTTTTGGGCTGGGGCTGTCATTTACTCATAATTTTCATTAAGGATATTGGGCTAATTTAATTACATTTCTCATATTCATGCAATATGTCCTACTTACAGTGTTATTTTAGCTAGCCACAATGTTGTTATTATTGAATAAAATGATGGTGGGCCGCCATGGCCAAAAATGCCCGGGCCATTTTTTGGTCCCAGTCCGGCCCTGATCTACAGCATGTACAGTATAAGCCTATATTGTGTATCATTACGCAGATTGGACATGCAAACACTCTAGAAGTAGCTTGGCTCACATGATGAGTAACTTGCTTTGGTCAGTTAATCAACAAGTATTACTAAAATACAGCCATATTCCTAAAGGAATGTGCAAAAGCAGGCATCCGCAGACATAATCACTCTCTCACCCCCTCAAATGGCCATTAGGGGCCAAGCTGCCAAAGCCCCCAAATCAACACCTTATCTTGTCAAAACAAACTTGGTGTCACTGCAATCATCCCCCACGGCTGCCACCTGAAATAACAAGTGTCTTGCTACACTGACCAGCCTTGTGGTGGGCAGGGGATGGGGGCAACCGCTGGAGTCCGAACAGCGGCCGTCGGAGAGAAAGAATGAGCCATGATGGCTTTGGAGGTGGAGGGGCAGAGCCACAGTGGTTTCCTCTGGCGCTTCTCCCAGTGCTGCCAGGGAGGCAGATGTGGAGGCAGGGGCCCCCAACCACAGTAACAGTAACAGCAGCAGCAGTACTCTATCTCTTGGAGCTGGCTAAGCCCGGCACAGGAAACGGTAATAAATGATTCAGATGAACTACTCCAAGGAGATGGTCCGGACCGCGCCGGCTTGAGAGTCCAAAACAAATAGGCCTGTAAAAATGATTCAGCTGCAGGCAGGCAGGCAGGCAGCTGCCGTAGGTGCAGGCGGAGGAAGTGGCCTGAGGGAGGAGGAGGCGTTGCAGGGAAAACACGGGGGCCTGCTGTTCCGACACCGCCAGATCTGTTTGCAATGGCTGTTAACGCCACCAAAAACAGCAACTGCCAAGGTGTTTTATGAGCAGGGCTATGTGTCTATGCCCCCATCCCCCATGCGCGCGCACGCACACACACATACACAAACACACACTCCCTCTCTTTCTCTCTCTGCCTCACACACACACACACACACACACACACACACACACACACACACACAGAGCACAAACAGGGTCACCTTAACCATCTCCTGTCAGTACACATGGTAACAGTGAGTCACACGCCATCAGAACATGTAGGCTACAAGCCATGCATTGCTCACATCCAAAGTAGAGAAATACTATTGCAACTTCATGGCCTAAGCATTTTCAGCTTAGAGATGGAGGGTTTTCTATATGGTTCCCTTTTCCCTGTACACTAGCCAATTGTCCAGGTCTCTTTTTCGGAGTGGTCATCTGTCCGCCTAGATCTTTTTTGCATGCCGTCTGGCCAATCAATCACCCTGGCAGCACATCCTGGCAAACAGGGTTCACGGTCTGCTACAGTAGTTATCGTCCATGTTGAACTAGTGACCCGGATGCCTTTGACAGATCCTACACCCAAGGTGTGTGCCACATCTGCTTTTCAGATCCAACCGTGCTGCCTGGTGGTGCTACTTGTAGAACATAAAGGTTCTGCTGCCACCTCCTGGTGGCAATGGTGCATATTTCCAGACAATTAACTATCAATATATGAGGAAGCTTTACACTAAAGAGGGTGTATATAGACTACAGAAAAATAGTGGTAGCTCAGAGTGAATTCTAGCTGATGTTATACTTTGTTTTTGCTGATGGAATACACTTTAAGTGTCACTACTGTTGCAGTGTGAACCACATAGTTGTATGGTCAACCACTTCTAGAAGTGTAAAAACTGTAGTGTTTTGTTAACAGTCGCTGCTTAAGTCAAACATTTACAAAGAAAAATACTTCTGTATGTGCTTTTATTTTTTTCTCTGAAACATTCATTATAATAAAGTACAAAATACAGTATGTTTGCACCTATACCCATTTTTGGTTTGTCTACAGAAAAACACACAAAAAAAAACATTACAATGCACAGGAGCACTAAAATAGCAGGACAATGCACCAACGTCTGATTCAATACGAAAGAGATAAAGCACATGAAGGTTCACTATTATCACAATCCTGCAGTGATAGCTTTGAATATCTCAACACGGCTAACGGATGAAAAGCTTGTCGGACAGCTGCATATATAACACAACTTCACATTCAGGTATAAATTTATGGCACACGATTCTTTGTTGTCAGAAATATCCAGAAATGATTACTCATGGACAAAATACAATATTCTGATCTTAGCTGAGCGGCGGTAGACATGCAAAGAATCTACACAAAAACATTCAGATCAGTGCAAAAACTACAGAGGCCATAACAAAGTCATTGAGGACGAGTTTAAAGCAGAATCAGTAGATGTTTGCTCAGGGCTAGTAGATTGTGCACATCTTTACATGATCAGCAGTGTAACAGTCAGGCAGCAGGGCTATGGGCCTTGCCCAGTGTATAGACCAGATCCACTCATCTCTGCTCAGAGAGAGAGAGAGAGAGAGAGAGAGAGAGAGAGAGAGAGAGAGAGAGAGGCCAGAGAGAGCCTGTGGAGAGGTTGTCTATCTGACACTTTGGGACATGTGCAGTGGAGTCAGCATCTCCTCAAAGATGGCCCCCTTCACGTTGGAGCCCCGCAGATTAGCCTCCTGAAGGTCACAACCGGATAGGTCACAGTTCTGTCAGGGAGAAAGAGGGAGGGATGATGTGTGAAAAGCACCGTCTCAGCCCAGCTAAGGCTGCGATCAGACCAAACACGGATTTCCGCGTGTAATCCGCAAGGTGGTGAAGACGAAAGTTGAAAATGATTTTTTTAGGAGCGGATTTTGTTTGCCGTTGCTAAGGCAACCACAGGTTCACTCCGCTTATCATAGCCCTCATTTCGCTAAGCAAACTGAGGAACTAAAGATTATATTGACTGACTGAGTGAAGATTATGAAAGTAAATATATAATTTATCACTGGAAATGTCATAAAAACTTTTATTCATGACCAAGGTTTGTAACATATTGTGTTATCTATGTCAAAAATGAATAGCCTGACAAGCCAGACTACCACATAAATGTGTAGTCTGGCCACGAGTGAGACACCCTCGGGTAAAACGGGTAAAACTAATCAGCGCAACTAACAAGCGATTCAAACAACGCTAAGCCCACCCAATGACTCCCTGTCCAGACAGAATGTTGTGATTGGCTAAGCACCACGATGTCTGAATACAACCTAGAGCGTAAACAGCTCAGATAAACAGCTCAGACACCACCGAGGTCTGAGTACAATCTATGGCTCATTGCTATACATACTCGCTGAGCAAATTAAATTTGCTACCGCTAGAGTGCGTCTAGAGTTCTAGGCTAGAGAGTGAAAGGAGTCTAGCCAATAGGCAAGTGACTTGTACGTGGATTCTCTGCGCTGAGTTGAACTTTTTTCTACTCTCTCTGCCTGGGGCGGACAGGTGGAAAATCTGCGTCCCGCCTTCTGCTGAATATCAGTGCGGAATACGTTCACTGCCATTAAGAAACAACAGAAAAAAATCTGCCTTCCACCTGAAAATTCACCTTTGTTGTGATCGCAGCCTAAAGACTGATCATACTACATAATAGATTGCATTTAAAGTCAAGTTCTATCTAGTCTTCAGATGACAAGCACTACAATTATTACCTATTCTGAGTTGAGCCTGGAAATAGGGGTTTCACATTCATCAACTGATGGTGACCTTTTTACACTGGAAACGGAAAAAAGGGACCACACACTATTGGCCATTAATCTGGATGCATGTAAACCAGATTCCTCTTGTTACCACTACTTTGTGGGAAAAGAAATATTGCAATTTTGATTGATG
Source organism: Sardinella longiceps (assembly GCA_027497455.2). Classification (NCBI taxonomy): domain Eukaryota; kingdom Metazoa; phylum Chordata; class Actinopteri; order Clupeiformes; family Clupeidae; genus Sardinella; species Sardinella longiceps. The sequence goes on from JAODXP020000008.1 coordinate 1,541,296, forward strand.
ACTGTAATTTGACATCAAACCATCTCAACCTCACATCTTTTCCAGATGTGCAAATAACTCCAAAAATATGATCCAGATGTGGACACAGTGTATCAATTTTTGCTATTTTAAAAATGGCCTATTTACATGCACGCACAGGGGGAACATGACCCACAAATTCCCCTTCCTGTGCACATGTTTGTTTGTTATTTTTTTTTGTATAATGAAGCTCAGCTTTGTGTCATTGACCTGAACATAATCCCTGTTAATATTCAACCTTCTCTCACCTCAAGATCTGTCCCAGCAAGGGTTGCCCCTCGTAGGTTACAGTTCTTCAGCTTGGCATTCTTCAGAGTTGCCACTCGGAGATTGATCCCAGTCATCTGACTTCCCTCCATGTCCACTCCTTTCAAGTTGGCACCTGATAGCATTGGATAAGTTCAGATTTTGGCATAATCATCTGCAGCTAGAGGTCAGTTGCTTGCTTGTTGAAACCAGGTTATAATATGAATAAGTTCTGTATTTCACACACACACACCTTCCAAATTGGCCTTGAGCCCAGCTGGATCCTCAAAATTGCAGCCTTTCAAGGTGGCACCTTCTGCATTGGTGCACAGCATTTTCACACCCTGCAAATTGGCACCCTGGAAATGTGCGAGACCGGCCATTACCATTGCTTACAGACAAAAATAAACAATGTTGTGTCTAACAGCCATAGACAAAAATTAAAAGCATACACATAGATACCTTGTATTTTTCCCCAATATGATTTCTAAGTAACTCCTATGAATATTATTGACTGTAAGACATGAGGATGAGGTAAGAAATAAGGAAGAGATATGTGCTTACATCTAGGTTGGAATAGGACAGGTCTGCCCGCTCCAGGTTGGAGCCACAGAGATTGGAGTGGGTGAGGTTGCAGCGGCTGAGGTTGGCCATCTTAAAATTAATGTAACGAAGATCAAGACGGGAGAGATCTGCCCCACTGAAATTCAAACCCTGAATGAATGAATGGACAGTTGAAAATTATGCTTTCACTTGAACAGGTTGTTCAAAAAAGTTGTACAGAAGAATTGGATTTCAATGCTAATACAGTAATTTCCCAATCATAAGCCACGTCTTGTATGAACCGGAGGAAAGTATGTTGGGATAATTTAGAAGTAAAGCTTAAACTACAACTAAACTGTGTATTAACCACATCCATGTATTAGCTGCTGGTGTCTTAAGCTGTTTCTAGATGTATGTATGAATTTCTTTTGTGAGTATGCTCTTTCAGGTCATGGTCAATTATTAATTTATGTTCCACCAATTTCAGTACAGCTAAAGGCTAACCTGTTCTCGATGGGCCAGTCAAGTTCTACCACAGTAATGTTACCAAACAATTCTTTTATGAACCAGTTGTTCAAAATGTCATGATATTTAGACACAAGATTGCCCTATAAAACAAGCCTGTAAAACAGCCCCTCCACAGAGCATGACTGCACACAGAGCATGGATGAACATTATTGCCTGAACCAGAGAACAGGGTTCTTAGCATCATCAAACACCTTAGGGGTGAACTAGACAGACACTGCAAGCCACACAAGCCACATGTCCCACAAGACCACCTGACTTCACTTTACAAAAACACTGAATGAATGGACAAAAGTTCCAAAGACACTTCAAAATCTTATGGAGATCCTTCCCAAAGGACTGGAAGCCATTGCATCTGTAATGGAGCAACCAACTCTTTTTTTTTTAGCACCTCTGGATTTAAGGTCCATTCACATCAGATACTCTAATTATAAAGATGTGACTATAACTATGTAACTACTGTAACTATAACACCATTAGTGTCCACACTGACTGATAATGACCTCCTATCAATAAAGGTCAAAGTTTTTATGAAACATTAGATTGGCTATCAGCTTTGTATTGGTCTTAAAATTGTTCTGAAAGTGATGCCAATAACATAGTTAACAAACATAGTTTGCAGTGAGGACGCCATCATAAGTTATAGTTTTTATAGTTATGGTTCTTGATGTGAATGAGCATTTAAATTGGGACGTATCTAGGTATACTGGCAGAATATCTAAATATCATTGGAAGTATTGAATGGGGCAAAATGTGTAGGGTTGTGTTGGGTTTTGGAATGACACCAAACACTATTTAGCCAGTCATCTGCTTTAGAAGCCATTAGAACTCAACACCACAGTGTTAGTTTTCTTCACCTGACAGCGTAGCTCAGATTTTGTGGGAGTGGCCAGCAGGAAGCGCACCAGTTCTTTACGGGAGATTGGCGAATGGTCCTCAGGAGGCTGGGAATTCTGGGAGAATGTATACAAATCATAAATATCAGTTCAAGACGAATAGTCACACAAGGCAGCATCTCTGAACTTGAAGCCATGTACTCACCTTTATTAAGCCTTCAAGCTGCTCAGCAAGCTCCTCCATACCAAAAAAGCGTGCCTCCTCCAACACACCTAAGTACCAATAGCCAGTTACTCTCTGTCTGTACAGCTACTGACATTAAGTGTGAGCTCACATATGCTAATGCATGCTAAGGAAGTGGCATTCTCACCTCGAAGATTGATCCCCTCATTGATAATTAACTGGCCATGTCTGAGGTAGTTAAGAATGGGCTCAAAGTAGTCTGGACTGCGATCAATGAGGTATGCACCTTGGTCATCTTGTTTATTTCCCCAAACATCTGTTCCAAACACAATTAAATGATCAAATCCACAGACCAATGACCTTAATTATGTTGAGGATGTACAAGCACACCAAGTTCACTTAAGCACCATGTTGTGGCTTACCTTTCTCTCTGAACATATGGGCCAACATACTGTCTGGTTCCTTGCTAACCAAAGTGCTCCTAAACCAAACAAGGGATGTGCAGCATTATAATACTATTTGGTGCTTTCAATATGCAGAAAATAATTTTGTTATTTTGTTAACATTACTTGGTCCAATCAAATGGGCACGTTTCTAGAGTCTGACCCTCTAATTACTGCAACATAGCAAAGAAACACTTCTGACCTTGTGGTAGTGAAACAACGACCTCCGACATTGAGGGTCAGCCAGTCAGTGTGAGCCTGGGTAGAAACATCTCCATCCTCAGAATCCTCCTGTGGATCTAAAATGATAAACAAATGGTTATCATGAAATATCATCCCTTCTTCCAACTATATTTATTTAGGCCTATACTACCTAAAATTACAGAAATAATTATGAAATTACACAAGAATCTCACCCATAAAACTATCCCCTTCTGACACATAAAGGACATCATCATCCCTGAAAATGACATTAAAAGGCTACACATTACAATGAGGAAGACCTTAGAAACAATGTATAGACATGATTGGTAACACTGTTACAATTACTTTACCTTACGAGGGCTATGTCGTCAATTAGGCCTCCCCGCCCGTTATAAATGTTTGAAGCTTTGATACCAAGTTTGCTGCTTGCCACTGACAGCAAGTCGACTAATGTCCCATACACGGCCACGACCTGACAACGAAAAAAATGTTAATTTGAAGGCATAATGAGGACGACGATTCGTGCATTGCAAGCAAATGAGGAAAAGATGACAGCTTGATCATTGATTTCCTCTTTTTTTCACTCTCATGCACAGTTAACTTAGAATATGCATAATAATGTGGCATGTACAAAAACCTGTGACCATGATAACACGAATAAACGTTGAAAATGTGTTTAAGTAGCCTGTCAAATGTAATATGAAAGCAAAACGTAGGCAAAAGTAATATAGCTGTTAGTTTTTCGAAGAACAGGAAACAGGCAAATGTTACACACCTTGCCATTGCTGGAAGTTCCATTTACAAAGAGCGTGACTCTCCGCATCACTTGTAGATTTTCAGTGTTTACTAATTGGCTACAAGAGTCGGCACAAGCTGACGCCTTCAACATTAATTAAGGCCGATAGTTTAACATTCATAACCTGAAATCGACTAATACTGTTGATCGAGAATACCTAGCAAGCTAGCACTGTTTGCTACTGGGAGTCGCATTGATAGGCCCTGCCCAAAACAACCGAATGAGACACAAAAAGGACGTGTTCAGGATGATCATGGTTGCGCAGAGACTTTCGTCCATTGTTCTCCTCCTCCTTCTCCTGTTCAGGTTTCAGATGTCATGGTAGCCTAAATTTACACTTATCATCAGTTGTTTGGAACACGTTCTTCTAATGCTTTATCTTCTATCTACAAGAAATTAAAATACTGTATGTTATCTTTATAAGAGGAATAATACTAATGTTGCAACATTAGTTCATTGTGGTTATTCTCTAACAATGCAGAGGTCCCCCCCCCAATGTAGCCTATTTGTATCATTTTAGCAGAGGGTAGGCGAGCGATCCAACGCAGCCCTGTGCACCACCCATAATTGATGAAATTGCTTACTACAATATTGAGCATAGGTAACCTAAAATTTACATTTTTTTGTCCTTTTCATTTACTCGCGGAGGAGCATGGTGATTATGGCAGTTTTTCCCTATGACTTTGGTTCTACTGCGAGCAGAAAATCTGTACGGCCCTCAACTGCTTTTCGTCACTGGTAACTCTGCTTGGCTCCAGGTATGGACAGACCTATGGTGGACATTCGAGCTCAGAAACGCTGTGGATTGTAGCGAGCCAGCACAAGAATGCAATAGGAGGTGCCAGACTTACCACTTGGTCTCAATCTGCCACCCCATACTAAGGCATGGGAGTCGTAATCACTGAGCTGAAAAGTCCAGTCTTCCAACTCTTGAAGGATAGGGTTGTGAGGATTTACACGTACTGCCACTAGCAAGCCCAGGCTAGTTGGCATCTGTTACACATGTACTTGGAAACATTTTGCAACTAAGTTGACACTGATTTAAGGACATTCCTAACACTGGGTTTGTATTTGATGGCTTATGGACCACAAAACTAGCCTGGGCCCTCACATACTTCCTATCGCTGCATGAAATTCCTCAACTTTCGAGCCCAGAAAAATCAGGACCTAATCAGAAACAAGCAGGCTGAAGGAGGCAATCTTACAATGACACTGTCCAGCTCTGTCCCATAACATTGATAGAAGTTTGATAGACGTTTAAATTAATCCCGCCCGGAATTCCAGGGCAATGCTAGCTTTGCCAGACCACAGTTCATTTCTGAACGTGGTCACGCAAGCCAGGCTGCCACAAAACAACTCAATAAACCTATACAGGGGGTATCAAGAGAGGGAAAGGTGCACTTGTCTCACCTTCACATTATGGGACATCATTGGGAAATCTGGCAGTTGTCAGATGGGTGGTCAATGTATGCCACAATATCTACTTTGAAATAGTCCAGTAGCTCTTTAAGACCCCATTACAACAATAACTAAACTCCGAGAACAGAAAACAAAGTGAAACAATCTAGAGAACAAATCTCTAGGGGCACTGAGGGCAGAGGTGAAAATATTTTTCTTGGTTGAAATGTAATGAAGGGTGTGTAGGCCTAAATGCAAACAAACCTAAACAAATATGATTTTCCTCTGCCATCTCTGACTCTGCCTTTAAGCTAATGACAGCCACATAATCAAAACTGTTAACATTGGCCACTTCAAACTTTGTGAGCGAAAGTTTTCTAGGTATGCATAAATTATTAAAAATAATGAGATGTATAATTAGTTGGTCTGTTAAACTATATGGATATGGATATCATGTGTTCCCCACAGAAAACAGTACAGGTTAATTCAGACAGCAGTCATTAATTTATTTATTATATTGAATTTACAAAATGAAAAGTAAAAGCAACAGTTGAAGAAACAGTTTTGTACATTTTAGTCCTTTCGTGACTTTTTTTTTTCTTTTTGAATAGCAATCCACTGTACACAAGGCTGATGAATTGTTTACCTTTTAAAAAAAACAAAGCGATTTTTTTTAAAGTTCCAATGCAGACACCAGAGTAAGGCGAATCTAATTCTGGACAGAAAGGGACAGTGGATAACCTTTTGCTGCACCCCAACGGAAAGCACCCCACATCTGCAAAACAAAAACATTTACCCATGCTCCAGCAGGGCACAGAGACCCAATTGGATACTCACTATATTGTGCTTCCGCAAACTACCCACATGGTGCATCACATTACAGCAAGCCAACAATCTTCTCTTCTCTGCACATGTGATTTAATGATGAATTAAATGAACAGTGAATATGTGGCCATAATCCCCACAGAACCTACTGTAAAGGATGCTAGTGGACATGTAAAATCTGAAAATACTGTAATACCCATTTCGAGGCCGCCCAACAATTTCAATCTTACATCAAGCCAATGAAGAAGGGGACACTAATCACAAACTGGAAAGTAATGTCAAATTCCTAAAGACAATCTTTAAACTCAGTGGAATACTGTGGCCAGTTTGGAACTGTGCCAGTATTTGAACATTCAGACAAAAAAAAAAAGGATAATTTCATGGTTCATCCCTTTTGTCGCTGATTGTTCAGTCCAAGTTGCTCACATGTACTACATGAGAATCGTCATATTCAATTTTAGGGAACCTTAAAACCATCAGTCCACCACTGAGGTGAAACCTTTCGAAACAGTACACCTGTTCCAAGTTTCTAGAAGCAATGCTACCTATGAGCTATGTTATATCTCTCATGCTATTCAGAGGTTCTGAACTGGAGTGGTATCAGCCTTGATACAGTCAGAGAGACACATGGTGAGACACAGCAATATGGCCTCAATAGTGTCCTTTACAGAAAACTAGAGCAGTGGGAAAACAAATGGAGTTTCTTACTGCCGATTTCTCATTGTTCGTGCACAATAACCATTTTGACAAGAAAAAGTGAAAAGACAAATTTAAACCGACTTCTATTTTAGATATCCACAGGGTATCATCAAACAGATGACTTGGGGAAGAAAACACTGAGAATCCTCTCTATTTTGGAATGAATTTATAATAATAAGAGCATAAAATATTTGCCTTCATGTTCATTAGACTGGATGATATGATCCTATCTCACAGGGGCACAGTACATAGTGTAATAAATACATTTGCGTAGCGTACAAGCACTGCCCTTGATAAACGGACAAAACAAACAAAAAAACAAAAAAGGTTACCAATATTCATTGATGCCCCTTGAAAGCCGTTTTTTTTTATTAAGTTTGATGGTCGTAGATGGGGTGCAGACCTGTCTGAGAATGCAATGCCTGCCCATATCCTTTTCCCAGTCCTGGCAGGAGTCCCAATAAGAGGGGGGTCAGAGATGGGGCAACAGAAGGCATGCCTAGCTGCGATGAGGGGTCCAGGACTCTCCCCGACCAGAGGACAAGAGGGGAGAGACTGGGAGTATAAGCTAGGATGGAGGGTGGGGTGGGGTGGGGTGGGGTGTGAAACTATAGGCATGAGGGGTGGCTGGGGACTTAGTGCAATTTTTCCATGTTAAAAGGTCTTCCTATGGATGGCACGGGCACGGTCTTCTTCATACTCCTTCTTGGAGACCCACATCTTCTTGAAAGTGTCCAGCGAAGCGAGGATAGATCCCCTGAAGAAGCATCACAACAATGTCAGTCATGTGACATGTAGCGGACAATGCAGATTTACAGTATGCGCCACAACTACCTACTCATAGTGCAGTTTCAGTATTGTATTTTGTCTTGCAAATGACTGAAACCGCCTCCCAGTGGAAAATATCTGAGGAATTAACTAGTATACCTGGCTGATCCACTGGCTTCAAAATGTCATTTTAAACCGTCATGAAATCCATAGTGAGTCATTGCCAAGTCATTGCAAAGTGGACTCCTAAACAAATCGGAATATACTTTAAGATCTTACCCGATCCATGTAGAATACAGTCTCTCCTGTGGTGCTGAAATCTGTTGAAAACACAATTTTAGTTAACATTAGGAAACAAAGGTAAACACATCCAGGATTAAATTTTAATTACTGCATAATCCTGATCATCAAGGTGATATTTTAATTAAGTTATTTTACCTTTATTTTAACATCTTTGGGTGCAAGCTTCTTCACTTCACTCAACAACCGGTCCCCAAAACCTGTTCATACAAGAATGCCAATAATTAGCATAGACACCACAACCGCATGTTGAAAAAATTAAGCTCTATGTCGCTACATGTACAGTATTAACATATACATGTATATGAGCTGTCATTTCTTTACCTTTCAGGAGTGTTGAGCCTCCAGACAAGACAATGTTAGAAAACAGTGTGCGTCTAAGGTCCATGTCTGATTTCTGGATAGCGAAGGCCAGCACTTCATGGATGCCCTCACTTTCATCTCCAATCAGGTCAGGCCGGAAGAGGAGCTCAGGTGCACGGAATCGTGCAGGCCCAATCTGGAACAACACAGGTTTAGAACTCCACAAAAGCACCATGCTAATAGTTGAGTAGAGAATTATATGGTGTCAAAGCAGTACAACCAAAATACCATTTGAGTAAATGAGGATAATGATGACACTGTTACTCACATCCAAAGTGCTCCCATCAGGAAGGGTATACTGTGCTTTCTCAGTCTCAAGTGTTTCATCTTTCTGAGGATTCAGGGACAGGTAACAAGCTCTCTGCAATCCAAAAAAAAAAAAGATATACCCCTTTAGAGGCCCTCCAGAAACAAACAAACAAAAAAAAAATCAGCAAATAATATTAATACTGTGATGTGGAGGCCATTTATCTCCGAGGCCCAAAACACTGAGCTGCCTAGAGTCGTCTGTACCTCTTTGATGGTGCGCACCACCTCGAATTCGGCTGAGGTGTGGAAGTCATAGCCCTCCTTGCGCAGGAGCAGGCGCAGATAACGGGAGACATCCCGTCCAGCGATATCCACCCGCATGATCGAATGCGGAATGGCAAAACCCTCATAAATGGGCACAGCGTGCGTCACACCATCCCCTGCATCTAACACCACACCAGTGGTTCGCCCTGTGGCATACCTATAAAAAACAGCATTAGGACAAACTTAAACACAAATGAAATTACAAATTAAAGTGCTTATTACACTTACTTGTTCTGCTTTTAAACCAATTACATTGTTCTAAGAAAGGCCTTAAAAATGTCCCAGTTTTAACCTTGTATGTCAGTTTAAAGAAATTGTTCGTTTCTCAGACTCACAAGCTGAGGACTGCCTGCATGGAGATGAAAAGGGCTGGCACGTTGAAGGTCTCGAAGAACACTTCAGCTGCACGCTCACGGTTTTTGCTGGGGTTCAGCGGTGCCTCAGTAAGCAGCACAGGATGCTAAGGAAGAGGATTTTAAATGTTATTTACGAAGCACTGAAGGCCTAAATAGTTCCAGTGATGTTTAGAAACAAAATTTGGACTAATCTAAAAATAGTGCTGCATTCTTAAATACAAACCTCTTCAGAGAAGGTCTGCAGTTGCTCCTTGGAGTAAACATATTGCCAGATGCGTTCCATGTCATTCCAGTCTTTTACAATACCGTGCTCCATGGGATATCTCACAGAGAGCAGCCCTCTGTGCTCCTGTAACAATGAAGGGTGGCCATATTCATGATCAAAGATATGTTTTAATGAGAAAAGTGCACACAATTAGATAGAGATCATACTGATCAACTATTTTAGTCAGCTGTATTCAGTGCAGTTACCTCAGCTTTAGGTCCGATAAATATATCCCCCTCCAAGGCACCAGCCATAACCCGAACATGCTTTGGACGTCCCACACTGAATTTAAATACAGGAAAGAATAAAAAAGGTTATGTTGAGTGATGGCAAAAGTGAAGGTGATTTAATGTAAACTATGGCTAAAATGCATAAATGAATGCTTAGAACTTACTAGTTTGGGAAGCAGTATTTGGGTATCTGGTCTCCTGCAAAGCCAGCTTTGACAACACCAGAGCCCTATAACACACACACAGGGGATGACCAAAAAAAAAAAAAGCTGAAAGACACTCTCTGTGCAGCAGCTTAGCCTTCTGAGTTACTTTAACACACTTGTACTCTCTTAAGCCAGTGGTCGCCTCTCACATTCTAGTCATGAGACAGGGCCTGGGGGAAAAGCTGACAACATAACGCCCTTGCTTGGTAAAATGGCAAAAGATCTTGTTGCTTCCCATGACAGCAACTAGAGTCTAGACGAATACCTTCTGGCATCCGGAGCCTTACTAAGACACCTTACATCTTCTAATCGAAGGCAAATGAGCACTTTATATCAAAGGAAGGATCCTGCAAGATTTATTTCTCATTTCATTTTGAAATAATGGCTTAATAAAGGACTAATATCAGTGACCGACGTCACAGAACAGCATCCAGCCGGCGACTTCATACTGTATTATCAGATGTCACATTCAATTGACAAAACAAAACACTGCTAAATGTGCCATCATACAATTTACAATATTACTCTGACGTTCAGCAGGTCTGTGAAAAACGGGAATGTGACTTATCTTGGCTTTCAACCATGACAGACAAATGCCTGGGTGGCAAGGCGGGGTTCAGACAGCTACTGACTACTAGCAACAATAACAGTAGCGCCTGACTGTTAGCTGGACTGCTGATGAAAAAATTGCTAACGTTAGCTGATGTAAAGTAGGCTATCTAATTCATGTTAGCCGTGAGACGCTAAGGTCCCAGTCACTGGGAAAACACCCACTGTTCCCTGACACAACAGAATCGTTGATGCTGTAGCGTTAAATAAAGATTTTTATGGCCATGCAAACTCTTGACTCTTGGTTATCACAATCAGCTGGTTTGCAAAAGATGAATATGGTTGTCTCTTCATGTCTACTAGTTAGCCATAGCTTGCAAAAAGCGCCTGTCACAGTTTGGCTAGGTGATTTAGCAAGCTAACGACTTGCGCCGGGGATGACATGAAGCTACAAGAGAACGGTATTGTTGATTAAGCCGATTTAAAATGCCAGGGCATAATACTAATTAGTGTCAATGCACACAGTCCACGCGTCCAATATCGACGCTCTGATGGACAAGGTAGCTAGCTATCCAGTCCTGCTTTTTTGAAACAATGATCGGTACAATACAATGGTTATTGCCATGCTAGCGTAGGCTACTTCGGTAGCTAGTAAGGGTGTGGATGGGTGACATCATACTTACATTATCAATCACAACCGGCTGGTTAGCTATAATGTCATAAGACTCCATTGTAGTCCAACTGGGTTGTATATTCCTCGATGAACTTCGTATGCTCAACCAGATTAACGGGTATATTCATGAAAATTTGACCAACTCCGTTAGACTCGGGCTAGCGGCCAGCGGTTGTCTGGCTGTATTCTCAACCTAACTACAATGCATAGCAAAAGTGGGCGGATCAAGATTGACAGACAGCGAAAAGAACGAATTGGCGTGCAAGAAAAGAATGCTTACTGCGGAGCACCAATCACTGGATCGTGTTTTTGGGCAGAGAAACATGATGATAATTTTCTATTTCTGTGCATTGAAAACAAGAACAAATGCATACTAAACTGTATAACACACACGTATTATTATTAGTAGCAGCAGTATTATTAGTATTTGCATTAGTATTATTATTGGACAATTCAAATCAGCAAGTCAATGCAAATCAGCAAGTCAGTCAATGGGCCTTCCGGAGTCTTTTTGACCACTACATAGCAAGCATATAGGGGTAATATATATGTTTTGTTTTTTTTTGTTTTTTTTTTAACTATGATTATGGAATCATAGTAATGAATTGGCTGAATTTGCACAAATAATTTCGCCCCACACAGTCGGGGCATGCTGACTTGCTTTTCCTTTAAGACTGTTCAAACCGGAAGCAAAACTGTCAGCCGTGGAGATATGTAGCTGGTATGAGATTGGAAAGTCCAAGGATCGGTGTACTGTAATATAAATTGATTCAACTTTAAAAATATCGCGGTGAGGACACTTACTGTACGTAGTTAGGACTAGCGTCCTTCATTTGTCAAATGAATCAATCTTTAGTTATAGTTTTGCTGTAAGCCAGATTGGCAAACTTTGTCTTAAAAGCTAGTAAACATTAGCTAGCTAGTTGTTTGTTGCCTGTCAGTTGGGCTGTCAAACAGTAAAAGTATGTCTATTATGTTTGATAAATGTACAAGATGGTTCTAACAGACTATTATATCAAATTATGTCAAGAAGCTTACCTGAGCAATGCCACAACCAGCGAAGGTTCTTGTCAAATAAGTTTGGCTACTTTGTTGAATTCACTTGAAAGTGAAATCACCATCCTTGCATTCAAAATCCCAGTTCAGTTCAGTTTGGCATAAAGTTCTGTGTGTGTTGTGAAGCAGTACAGTCAAATTGTCACTTCATCTAGTACAACAAGCTTTGATATTAATGTAACGTTAGCCTACTTTCGATATGAAACATGAAGCCGATCTTTGGCACGACTTTTAAATGCTAAATGCCAGTCTTGCCATAAATGAACATTTTCTGAAATAGCTGTTTATTTTTCCTCCACAGACGAATAAAGCCTCTTGCGCTGATTGACTCATGTGTCATCTCAAACACCCAAGCTGACACAATATGGCCTGTGCAGAGGAACCTCCTGAGAAGTAAGAGATTACACACCATTCTGAGAAAATAACACGATATCAGGAAATATGAAAAGCGCTGTTTATATGTACCGTTAATAAAAAGAGCATTATTTTAGTGGTATGCACTGAAAATGTAGACTCCTTGGTGTTTGCTTGTGTCTTTATTTGTCTCCGTCAGTTTTGTATTGACTACTATTGGTAGCATGCTTGCCCACTTTGCCAGAATAACCCTGTGCTTGTATTTCACCTGTAGGCACTGCTGGGTATGTTTTGCCACGGAGCGAGAGGACAGGGTGGCAGAGTGGGTGAGCCCCTGCCGGTGTAGAGGCTGCACCAAGTGGATCCATCAGAACTGCCTGCAGCGCTGGCTAGATGAAAAGCAGAAGGGCAACAGTGGTGGGGCTGTCAGCTGCCCCCAGTGCGGCACTGAATACCGCATTGTCTTCCCCAAAATGGGTAAACTCATTAACCAGTCAAACAGTTGGTAATCGGAAACTGAACTACTAGTACTAGTATCCAGTGCTTTGTAAATGTACTACTTTGAAATTTGAATCATTCGTTTTTTAAATCATGTTTTCATCTACTTTCCTGTGACGAGTGGAGCATAATTCTAATCTCATCTATAGTTTTTTAAATAGAAATTCTCACAGTCACAGCAAATACTGTGTTTGAAGTAATTCAAGAAAACCGAAAAGTAATCCTGGTTCTTGCCTGTTTTAGGCCCATTGGTGTACTTCCTGCAGCAAGTTGACAGAGCTCTGTCCAGAGCCAGTCCATTTGCAGCTGCTGGAGTGGTGGTTGGCACTGTCTACTGGTCAGCTGTCACTTATGGAGCGGTCACTGTTATGCAGGTACACACATGCAGCATGCCACTATACTGTAGCTACAGTCATACTGCCAAGCTCAAGCTTATTTGCATGGTTTGTTTCCTATACCCCCTGTTACGACAACAATCCCTGCACACAGTTATTAGTCTATGTCTATGGTAAGATCTCTGATAGTGTTGGGCCCATGGGCTGTGGCCCAAAAGCCAAAATCTGCTACATAAATGATAAACTTTTGTAGATTTCTTATTTGTTTTAAAGAGACACCAGACAGGACTGCCGTTTTCTATCTCCAGAGTTCCACCTACAGTCGCTGAATTTTAGAAAAAAATATCAATGACATTGTTCTTTCTCACCAATCAATGTGAATTTACAAACTAGTGAAAGTACAAACTAGAGATGATAACTTTCGTGCATTGCGTTGTCTGATAAAGCCAGGAAAAACTGTGATTTTGATTATATGCAATGTCCGTTTCAATTTCACCAAACCGAAACCCCAGATTCTGCAAGTGTAGTACCCAGGAAATTCATCGGCCAAGAGAGCCATCGTTAACCCAGTAATGAGCCATTTAATCAGACTTTGAGGCTGGTACATCAGCAGTAAAAACGTTGCCTGGTGTCCCTTTTAATGCTGTGTTTACAACAACACATAATTGGAAATATCTTATATCTTAAAAATGGTACATCACTAAATGATGGATCTTGTTTTGCAAACCAAATAAGCAGACAACTTGTAAGTATAATTTCAAATATCCAACATTTTCAATGACTTGGAATGTGGCATCTGTTCGATCAACACAGGCAAATCTGATTTCAAGAAGGAGGCATCTAATGTGACCATAACCTTGAGTCACTCATCATATTTGATTTTACTCTGTTGCCTGTATGCCATGTCGACCCTCTTTCAGATGTGTCTGTTTTATGCCCTGCAGGTAGGCCACAAAAATACTTACTCTGTGTTTTGTCTGTTTTGTGTTGTGTAGGTAGTAGGCCACAAAAAGGGCTTAGACGTGATGGAGCGTGCAGACCCGCTGTTCCTGCTCATGGGTTTGCCTACTATTCCAGTCATGCTGGTCCTGGGCAAGATGATTCGCTGGGAGGACTACGTAGTGCGCATGTGGCAGCGGCACTCTGCCAAGCTTAATGGCTTGGTCCCTGGTAAGGTTTCACCCAGTTCACCATTGTTTTGTATACAGCCATCATAATAAACCTTCCAATTACAAATTGAGGGAGTATACAACTGGAATAGAATAAATGATAAACAGGAGCATAAAAGGTCTTATACCTTCATGATTAGTAAATAATTATTGTCAATATCCAGTATACTTTTCAGGTGTCACTCAGTGAGCTTGCATTATACTTTTTGCATAATCCTTTTGTGTCTTATAACTGTATGTCAGTGATATGACAAATGAAACATATTTGTGTTAGACTGGTGTTCCGCGACCTGCAAGTATAATCATATCAACTCAAGCAACACAAAGACCACTTTGGAAGACCTAGTTCTCCTCTCAGGGAGTGTTTTTCCTGTTGTGTGCAGAGGAGAAACATTCAGTGCCATCAATATCCCAGACAGCAGTAATAACTGATTACTGCCGCAAAGTCTGTGGTAGGCAGCTGTCAACAGGGGACTGAAAGGAGAGTGTATTGTGATCTATATTTGTCAAAGAACTGGCTGTGGATTGGATAAGGGAGCATTTAAGTGAAGATTGAGTTATTTGATTGATGGCTACCAATTTAAAAATCTATGTGAAATATGGAGAGAGAGTGTCAGCTCAATAGAGAGCACCTGTAATGGGATGGCAAACAGACACCTCTATGCAGTTGAATGAATAGGAGATAAATAGCAGGCATTGGGTGTTTTATGTAGCCATTTCTAACTGGCAGAAAGTGATTACTTCAGAGGTCTCTGTGTACTTACCTGTAATAACATGTCAACAGCTTTATAAGTCATTTTTATAAGTCAGTTTTAAAAGGTTTGACTTAGTTTGGGAATTTCTGATATACCGGTAGTATGTCTTAAAAGTGAGTACACCCCTCACATTTTTGCAAATATTCTCTCATATCTTTACCGTAATTTCCCGACTATTAGCCGCGGCTTATACATTGATTTTGCTAAATTTCTTCCGCTATGAGGTTAAAACAGGGGGGCAGTTAATATGGTGTTAATATGGTTTTGTTTTTTTAACTTGCATAAAACACTGTCCTGCGGCTTATACACAATGCGGCTTATATGCGGGAAATTACTGTAAATGGGACAACACTGTAGAAAGGTGAAAGTAACCATTGTACAGTAATATACATTTATTTTCCTCTGAAAATATAATATAATAAGCTGGCAACAAATGTGAGTACACCTGACAGTGAAATGTCCAAATTGTGCCCAAACTGTCAACATTTTTTTGTAAGCACCATTATTATTCACTGTGGGATTATTAACTGTTTCTCCAGTAATCACTTGCTCCCATTGTAGCTTATGTTTCTCTGTCTTGGTCAGTATTCAATGATCTTTGCTGCTATACAAACTGTGCAATGATTACTTTAAGTTTTATAGTGTTTTCCCATGAAAATATCTGAGGGCTGTAAGCTACTCACTTTTGAGAGATACTGTACTAACTTATACTTGTTATTTTTCCTTTGGGGATCCTGTTGGCATTTCTCCTGAGGAGTGGTTGTCTTGTGTTGTGTTGTGTTTTCACACCTCTAATGCTCCTGTGTGTGTGCAGGCCTGGGCCGGGCGCTGCCCCGTGTGCCAGCAGATGGAGGCTACGGAGGGGACCACGTGTCGGTGTCGCGCACCCTGTGCGGGGCCCTCATCTTCCCCTCTATCGCCAACCTGGTGGGGCGCCTCATGTTCCGCAGGGTCACCTCCAACCTCCAACGCACAATCCTAGTGAGTAGGGGGGAAGGGGGGCGTCATGTCAGATCTCAAGGCTGTCTGCTTGTCGGCCTGCCTTGCTGCCTTGTCTGCCTGCCTGCTTGTCTGGCAGGGTTTTTGTTGTTGTTTTGAGGCAAGGGTTCTGAAGCTTTCGGTGCTCTTGCCTACAGGGAGGCATTGCCTTTGTTGTCATCAAAGGGATGCTGAAGGTGTATTTCAAACAACAGCAGTACATCATCCAGGCCAACCGGCACATCCTCAACTACCCAGCTCGGGAGGCCCGGGCGGATGATCACAGCGAGGAAGACAATGAAGACAGCGGGAATGAGTAGAGACGAGAAAAGCCCCTTCACTGCAGTGTTTCCTCCAGCTCCTCTCCTGCTCACTTCTACTGTAAAAACAAGACCTCCATTACCATCTGAAACATAAACAATCATGGAATTGTTTTATTGCAGTATCTTTATAATTAAATGTAAAAGCCCACCAGAAATGATAGATGAAGGCCATTTGTGTAGACTATAGAAATAGTACTTAATTAATTTTATTTTTAGATTTGAATGAATAAACTTGTTATTGTTGAGTGTTTTTTGAGTCAGATTTTTTACAATTACCGTTAACTGTGCAAGTTAAATCCAGTCACATTAGCCCATTAGCTTCAATTGGGGGAGCACTTTAATGACTCATTTTAACGTTTTTCTTTTTTTTTTCTAAGTGCTGGTATGGTTAACCTTATTAATCGTAATTAAGCAATTACGATTAAGCAATAAACCATATCATTGTGAATACCACCATAACTCAGAGCCACCAGATGGCAGTCATAGTTTGAAATCAATTTCAGTGGGTCAGAAAATCTTAGTAAGGTATGAACTTTTGATTGTCATGTCTTGTCCTAGGTTGATATGACTGTTGGCTGTCTGTTCTGTCTGCATCAACCCTAACAGTGCTTTTTAGCTGTTCTGACATTAGTAACTGAAGCATGTTGCATAATTAATAATTTCCATGTTAATTGTGCATTGTTCAGTCTGAAGATTTGCAGCTTCTGTGTCCACATAGTTAATAGTTTCAGTTGATAGTTTCATATGGTTAGCAAAAGATGAAAATAGTCATTGTGGGCATTATGTGTGTCCAAAAGCTTCACCCTACAGTAGGTAGAGTGCGTTTCCCGGAAACTGTCAGTCTAGGGCAGTGGTTCTCAAAGTGTGGTCCGGGGACCACTAGTGGTCCGCGAGCAAGCTCAAGTGGTCTGTGAGAGGATTTCAGGAAAATAGAAAAATATTTAGTCTGTTTCTCACTAAAATTATTTTAAAGCCAAAGAGAAGTGGGCTATGAAGCAGGCCTGTAATTTACATTAAAAACTTCAAGCTATCTGAATTTGAAGTGCCCATAAATGGCCATTTAGAAATGCCTATTGTGGTCAAAGCAGGCCTGGGCAAACTAAGGCCCGGGGGCCACATGCGGCCCGCTGAGCTATCTAATCCGGCCCGCAGAGCCTTCCCAAAATAGAATATAATTTATCTTTTAGCCAAGGAGACTTAGATTATAGGCCTAAATTATCGAATTTGTTGTAGTCATGAAATACAAATCCCCCCTTCTTACCCTGCATGTTAACATGTCATCTGAAGAAAGTGAGGCTACTGGTTTGAGACTTGCCAATTTACCGGCATCAATCAATTCACCGGCATGAAAAATATTTTGGGACAAAGTGGTCCTTGGTCTGAAAAAGTTTGAGAAACACTGGTCTAGGGCTAGGAGGTCCTCAAGAGTGCTCCAAAGAACCATCCTTTGTTTATGTCTTTACCCTGCTGAACTGCAATAGAAAGGCCTACACACTGAGCTTCCTTCCATAAAAAAAGTAGAGTGTAAGATGAAAGGAAACTACTTTTCAACTTAAAATTATTGTACTGCGTAGGGCTTTAATAGCCTACATTTCTGACAAATGGGGCATTTGTGCAGGTATATGGTTGTCAGTGTTGGCACAGAGGCAGTGTACTGTACAAACATATTTTCACATCAAGCCCGGATAGCAAGGGAGCACTAACTGAGTCACACTAAACTGAGCAGGAGGCAATGCACTCATCTATGTCCTTTGAAGATTCTATTTTCCTACTAATTGAGTTTAAAAAGTCACAGAAATCTCATAAGAATCATACGGAGCCCAGCTGGGGTCATGGTAGTAAATTTGTAGACAGAACTGTTATATTCCCTTGCAATAATTGTGCACTACCTCATAGTTCAAGCTATTGTAAGGGAACGTAAAAGTACTGCAAGGGAACATAAAGTTCTGTCTAAAAAATATTAAAACACCATGTCCCCAGTGGGGCTGCGTACATTTCCACAACTTGAGTTTGGATTTGTTTCATGATTAAGCTATAATACATGGATAGCACACATCTTTGTTGTCTTAAAGCTTTTATGTGTCCAACTGGATTTTTAGACATAACAAATCGTTTATGACGGATGTTAAAGATGGTGCCTGTGTATCACATTTGTTTGTTGTCCTAAGACTTTTATACCACCTGGAGTTTTAGACATAACAAATCATTGATGACTGGGTGTATGTGTATCACATTCTGAAAAAAAAATTACAAGGAGCAGAGGGATTGTATGAATGTTTATGCAGTTGAGCATGAGTCTATGAGACTAAATTGGCTAACTTGTGATTTTATTTTCAGTGGGAATAGGCCTACTTTAACATGAGCGACCTCAAGTGACTCTCAAGTGTCTTATTGGTGTCTGAATTATCCATTGACATCAGGAAATCAGAAATCAATCCATCATCTTCAGAACGGTTGGTATAATGAATCTCTGGCATGCATAATTTGATTCATCACTCAACTTTAGCTCTAATGAAAAAAGGTATGTTTAATTCAGAGGGAAGAGGCTGATTTTAGAAAGTGGGGTTATTTGACAGAGAAAATTAGAGTCATCACTTTCATTAAACATCTATTGATGCTACTTTGGCAAAATGGCTCATTAGCAGTTAGCAAGTTAATCTTACAAGGAGTCTATGCAAGCATCAGCAGCTCTCTCTGGTGTCTGCTCTACCAATGCTTCAAAGCAGTGTCTCAAGGCTATGTGAGTTCTTATCGACACAAAACAAAGAGCCTTGTTAAATAAATTAGAGATGGTAAGTATTGATTAGGAAGCTGTATAAAGTGCTAAGAAACTAGTTTAGGGCTGGATTAATTTGAGGCCTGAGGTGAAAGTGTATGCTTAAAGCTCTCTAAATATGATAAACAAAATGCAAAATATTTCCTTCTCAGAGAAAATAGGCTGACCCCCTGAAAACCGTAAGATAACCTCAGAGGAAATTTCATGGAACCATTAAAGCTGTTGGCACTTCAAAAGTTTCAAGGTAAACAAAGCTCTTTTAATGAATCCATCCTTGTAGCACATGTATTTAGAACTCTGTTAAGCTGACCAAGAAAGAGGTGTCATGGGAAAGAATTAACTTTTTTCCAGGAGAGGGGAATTTTCTGCCGGCTCTACAAAAGCCTATGGACTGTTTCATCACAAATGTAGTTGTTTTTTTCATGAAGAGGAGTGTGAGGGGTCCTCTTACATCTGTTTCTGAACACTAACAAAAAGTCCTGCTCCGTTCTCTAGCAGACATCTTCATCCTGTGCCCCTCAGCCCTGAGAAGGCATTTTAGCACGTCCTGTGCCCACTCCAACACGCTTGCTTTGAAGGAGCAGCCCTAGACAAGGGTTGAGAGAATAGCACCCCATAAATAAATGATCAGGATGACATTGCTCTTATCTTTTATTTCATTATTTTTAAGGAGAGGAGAGAAAACAGCATGAATGATGCATGAGCAGGCGGATGAGGAACGGGGAGGCCAGAGAGGGGAAAGCGGTGAGAGCGGAAAAAGTGAAATTAGTTGTGGCACTGGTGAGCTCCGTCTCATCCCACTTTTGGCCCGTTGTGTAAGATTCTCTTTCATCTCCCATTTCATTTACTAGGTTGTGTAGAGGACGACCAGGAAGCACTCTGGCACAGAATGGGTTTGCAGAGCATATATTAGCAATAATAAAATAAGATAGTTAGATTTCTCGGCTTGTGGAAGTAGTCTTGATAAAAGAGCAAATGTAACTGTTTTTCTTTGATAAGATAAGGATATGAAAAGTGTATATTTGCTGGTGTTGACAAGCAAGCGTATCACCCAAGGGCCACCTCGAGACAAGCATGCGACTGGGACCCAACCTGCCCGCCAGGTAATTAGTATGGACAGGATGGGCATGGCTGGCTGGCTGCTGGAGTAGGATCACGCAGAACAGTTGACTCTGGGATTAAGGCCAGAGAAAAACCTCAGTTTCTGATTCTTTATCTAGTTTCTTTGGTAAAGGGCCAGATCCCTAAAGAAAAAGCAACAATACATGTATACACTGTACTGTATATGATATAAATTAATATATAGACTTAATATAATATGGCCTATAGGTTACCTATCCCATACCATACGCTATCTTAAAGTCTTTTTTATTTCCGTCCAGATAGTCTTATAACTCAGAAGTCTTGAGTGTGCCATTTTTACTGAGCATTATGCAGATCAATTCTGCCTGGATCCCTCCTTTGCTTAAAGTAATATCCACTGAAAAGTGTGTGACACCAAAGAGGCTTAACTGAGCGCTCATTCGCTCGAGAAAAAAAAGTAGAAATGACATTTGACATTCACAGAATGACCCACTCGTATGATTATGAACTAAAAAAAAAAAAAAGGAGATTTGAAGTGGAAAACTAAGTAGTGAAAAAAGGCAATCCCTCTGGGCCGGTGGTTACCCAGTTTACATAATCCAAAACGGCCTGTCCATCACAGGCAAACGCTTTAGGATTTTGTCCACTGGATAAACTACTCAGAGTCTGGAGTGCTAGAGCTGTCCTGGGCTTCATTGTGAACTTTTTTCCCCTCAGAAACCCTATAAGGCCCTGGAGCACCAATCAAGGTGGAAAACAAGGTCACACCGACCCCGGAACTCATTCAATTCCTCAGCAGTGGTCTGTGACATACAGTATGCCCGCAGATATTATTTCTATGACATTGCACTTTGTAATCACAGAGAAATCTACCTGGACTTCACCTCATGACATGTGAGAAAGGGAGCAGACGACCGCTATCACCTTATGAAGGTTACATGCAAAAGTAAACCAATTATTTATCCACAAATGTCTATGATTATGTATTATATAATCAACATTAAAGCCACAACTCCGTCCCTGGATCTGCTGGAGATCACTCAAGGAGAATACTTATGAGATACTGTAGGCCCACTCTCTCTCTCTCTCTCTCTCTCTCTCTCTCACTCACACACACACACACACACACACACATGCTGTGTTGTTCTTGTTCTGTTGTCAATAAAACATGCTCTACCTGGGAAGCCAGCTGACATCTTAATGAAGTGTTGGCCGGGGTGTTAATCATTTTTAAGAGGGAATGTTGAGGAAAAATACTTGAGATGAATGCATGCAGGACTCTGAATGAAAAAGTGACTGGACACCATCTGTTAGATTAGTTCAGCTCATGATTTAATTCATGAGTGGAAAACAGGCGATAATTGTGTTTAGCGTCAGTTTAACACATGTGTGGCTTACAAAGCTTAGTGGAAAGCCAGAGACAAGCTACAAATCCATCCCTGCCAGAAATATTTCCAAATTGAATACTTCACTCAGAATAGCACTCTAAATCCCTCTGAATTTGTGTTGTGATCCACCTGGCTAAATTACTACACACTAGTGTACACAGAATAAAGTATTACATTCATCATTACATTTTATTGTATAGTCTATTAAATACAAATTTAAAATACAATTTCTTGATGTTCAGTCATTTCATGATTGTAGTTCATTTACCATTAAAAACGATATAATAAAGATCTTAGCTTTTGCAGTCTAAAATACAAACTGAAAAAAAAAAATATATAAGGCAGAACAGATTCAAACACGACCAAATATGTATAAATTATTTGTAATAGTTCAAGTGTTCAAGTGAATACTGAATTCTTTGGGACAATTATACATTTTCTTTAGAATACTAATGAAGTTGATTATCATCAATTACTTTCAAATGTTAAAAGAGCTGTTTGTATTATGGAGGCACAACTGCATTCTAACATATATTCTTTATCACAAAAACACCAAAACAATCACATACTGTGATCACAATACAAGTATCACACGCAGGTATACGTATCTGTATACTGTATACATATTTCCATTTAAAATACAGAAGTTCATGTATTGATTACTACTATACACCTCAAACCAAGCAAACCCAGACCTCAGAATCAGTACTTTCAGGCTGATGAGAACACATAATCAGCGTATGAAAGAACCTAGTGCTTTAATCTAAATTCAGTCAGATCAGGCAGCTTGATTGTCCTTTGAACTCTACATTAAAATATTTTCATTGCAGCTTTGCCTAGTAAACATTCATCACCTTTGCAGGTGTTTAAACAGCAAGCCTCAGCTTTACAAAGCTAGATGCACACACAGCTAAAAGCATGAGCTTTGTGCTAATAATACAGCATGTACTTTGCACATCCACTGTAAGCTGGCCTAGAGACAGGGACCGGGTTGAAGTCAAGAGAATCAAGTGATACAGGAGTTCAATATGGCAGTCTTACAGCCTGTCTCTTTGTGAACCACCAATCGACTGTCCATCATCTTGTGGTGTGCGTCTTTTCTCTCCTCTTTCTCGTCTGTTCTCCTTCTCTCTTTCCCCCCTTTTACTCCCTTTTTGAAGTATTTCCTTTAAAAGTTCAAACTGTCCTCCACTGCTAAATGCGAGCGCTAGTCTCTCCCTTGACCATGAAGGACTCTCTGTGCATGGCGGACACCTTGGTGACGTCCGTGCCGACGGTGGAGAGGGGGAAGCTCTCGTAGCTCTCGGGCACGCCCCAGCAGCAGCGGCAGCGCTGGAGCATGGCCTTCAGCTCCTTCTGGAAGTTGCTGTTGAGGAAGCCGTACACCACGGGGTTGACGCAGGTGGACGCCATGGCCGTCAGGTGACACGCCGAGAAGATGACGTCGTGCTGGCAGGCGGGCAACGCCTGGTGGTACCAGTCGAAGAGCGTGTTGAAGACGTTGAGCGGAAGCCAGCAGAGGGCGAAGGCTACCACGATGGCCACCAGCATGGTGTTGATACGCTGCGCGTTGCGGGCTTTGCGCTGGCGAGCGTCGCTGGCTTGCTCGGCCATGTCCTTGCGGCGCAGGCGCAGTCGCAGGAAAATGCGCAGGTAGCAGAGCAGGATGAGCAGCAGCGGCAGGCAGTACTGGAAGAGCAGCAGCGAGGTGGTGTAGGCCAGCCGGTTGCGCTCCGAAGGCCACAGCTCGATGCAGATGACGTGGTCGCTGAAGGGGTTGAAGGGGATGCTCAGGTTCTGGAAGGGCTCGTTGGTGAGGATGCTGAAGGAGAGGAAGGGCAGCGAGATGAAGCACGCCACCATCCAGGTGACGGCCACCGCCAGGTACGAGTGGCCCGCCACCGGCGTCCAGCCCGTGGGGTGGATGATCAGCTGATGGCGCTCCAGAGCAATGAGCACCAGGGAGAAGATGGAGACGGTGACGGACATGCACTGGACGAAGGGCGTGACCTTACAGAGAGCCTCGCCTAGGATCCAGCGGTCCATCAGGGTGTAGATGACAGTGACGGGCAGACACACCACGCACATCAGGATGTCCGAACAGGACAGGTTAGCGATGAGGATGTTGGTGACGTTGCACATCTCCTTCTGTCTGGAGATGATGAAGACCAGGCAGGAGTTGCCAACGAGGCCCACGGCGATCACTGTGCTGTAGGCCACGATCAAGAGGGTGGTGCCACCCAGGGAGGGCGGGCAGGGGTTGGCATTCACCCACGGCAAGTCGTCCAAATTAGCCAGGCCACTGCTGTTGTTGGGCATCGCTAACCACAGGTGTCTCAGTGAGGTGGAGATGAGGGCAGGTGTGGGCAGGCTCGGATGGTCCGGCTCTTCAAAAGGAAACAAGATGTCTGCTCATCACAGGATGATTGTCCAGTGGAATAAGGGCAGGCTGCTTGCTGCTTGATATATCTAGGAGAAGAGGCAATAGAAATCAATGGCTGTAATTTTGCACAAAGGCCAGCAGCAGTTACATGACAAAGCTGTGCAGATTTTTTTTTTTTTTTTTAATTTAACGTCCCTATTTACTTGTTCCTCTATTAGAGGTTATCCAATTAGGAGGAAAAATAAATGTTCCATCCCACGCCATTGCTTTATGACATCAAGGAACAAAGCATCAATGAAATAAAGCCAACTTGATGAAAGGACCTGTTTTGCTTGTATACATCAATAAATCCTATTTGTCTATGAGAGTGAAGGAAAAACAAAAGAATTCCCTGGTGATGACATTCGAGACTCTCTCATCCCTGGTCTGGCAGATGGAGGGCACCCTTGAGAAATCCCTCCCCATCCTCCATCTAAAATAGCCTTTCTTTTTTCACAAAAGAATGGCATCGCTAACAAATCTCAGAGAGCAGAGGAAATCTCTCACTCTCACATCATATGCAGTCTATATCATTCATAGGCTATTCATTGTAATTTGCATGCAAAAAAAGTGATCATTTCCAAAGGAATAAAACATTACACCTTTACAAAGAATGAATAAACCAGCACTACTATAGCTTCACAAAATGACCTCGACCCATAAGAGTCAGCGAGATAAATTAAAAATATGACCTCACACTTGTCGGACTATATTTTATACATGAAAGAGTCCCTGCCCTGGCTGAGAGAGGCTTTAATTAACCCGGAGGTAATATCCACTTCCCCTCAGGTACCACCTAACCAACTGCTCCGAGTCTCCCCCTCAGCCCATTACATCACTCAGCCACCTCCACGCTGCTGCCGCACATGTAAGACACGGTGTTTCAGGAAAAACCTTGAATAACACCGGCAGAGCAGATAAATAAATAACAGCAACACAGAGAGGAGACAGTTCTGTGTTTCCGGGACACACAAATAGATCTGCTGTCACCAATGACAACTGAGATAACAGTTGCGGGTGTGCAGACGGAAGGGAGATACTATGCGGTTGCTGTTCCACTCACTCCCCCATGCTTGGGATTGCAATTGGGGATGAATTGGACTCTATTCAGGAGGGGGCTCTAATGAAAAGATGTGAATGCTGGATGTGTTATCTATTAGCGCATTTGATTAGCATTCAAAATGTTAATGCCAGCCCCCTTCATCTCACAAAACTGGCAAGTTGGTGTTGTAATCTTTCAAAGGGGATATTCTATTTCGGGTGCGAGAGGAGTCCCTCTTGTTATGAATGGCTAACACCAGCTCTTACATCATTTGATGGTCGGACTTCTGTGTGTGAGCCAAGCATAAAACAGCCTCCTCCTTCGGGGAGACAATTTCAACGAATCAGCAGCCTTTGATTTTAATGTGGAAGAGGGAGCCTTGGTCTGACTAATTCACTGGAAAATGTCACAGGCATGTTGCCTTCTCTGCCTTCCATACAAATGTGTCTATATATAGTCCAAAACACCTTACACTCTTCCGCTCAATGAGGCAAAGTCCATATACATTACATAAACAGACCGACATGAATGCACACAACACACACATCCCAGCCCATTTCATTTGAACATGGGTCAAGTCAATTACAAGACCAATCGGATAAGAATAACCATCTGGAAGAGAATGTTAAGTCAATGAATGTGCTAATGACTAGGCTGTTCCCATTTGCCTTGTGGAGTCTGGCGGCAGGGGTCTCCCGGCCCCAGCATGCTTCTGGCCTGTAGCTTGGCTTTATTAATTTGTTCTGGACAACACCACCACACCACCCCCCCCTTCCCACCACACGCACACACACACACACACACACACACACACACACACACACACACACACACACCCCTCTCACTCTCCTCACAGTTATGGCTATCCTCATCCCCATGTTGTGAGTTCTGCTCACTCACAAACATGTGCAAATTAGCCTCTCAAGAGGAAACAAGGTATAGAGCATAAACATGACCTCTGTCCTGGCAAGCACGCCCTCCATCCACACAGGCAAGACTTAAGGGTATCTCTGCACCATTACTGCATTGTCTTTTTCGGCCTAGAGCTGTTTTGTTGTGATGGTTCCTTGTGCCTTTCATTTGGAACAGGTGTATGCAAAAAGGAACATCGGAGGCCAATGTGTTGGCTGGCCCGGCCCCCACACCGAATGAGTCACATGTCTGTTTCATCAGCAGCCCTCGGGTGAGGAGGCCATCTTGTCTCTAAATGACACCCGTCTCTCTCACATCACACAAGATTAAAGACATTCCTAATAGTCTCTCATCCCTCCGTTTCAGTAAAGGGAATACAGAATGAAGTGATTGCCACGCGGCTGACTCTTCATTTCCATCCTCTGATTTTGTACCTGAGTTTCACAGACGCACACACACACACACACACACACACACACACACACACACACACACACACACACAAATGAAAAGCAATTTGAGAGCTCTCCTCTGACTACGTCCCTCTCTTCTCTCCTAGTCATAATGAGATGGGTGGTGGGATAGCAAAAGTGTGGCGGGAAGAAGAAAAAACGGCATGGGAAATGAAGGTGTGGGCCCTCACAGGCCCTGGGAGGGGGATAGACTCAGTGTGATACTGGCATGAAACGCCGCCAGAAGCAGGACTGCAATAGCCTACACTGCTGCCTGCCAACCTCTGTCTATGAATTTGCCTCAATCAGTAGAATTAGTTAAGAGCACACAAAACACATGAATAGTTGGTTACATACATTACATAGCCTACATTAGAAAACTGAAACAGATACATTTTAATTCTCATTCTATCATTTTAAAACTTCCGAAATGTAACAGTGCGTATGTATCGCTGTGATTCTGTCATGTCACAGGATTACTGTTATGGCCCTGAGTCATCTTGAGTTCTGTGACGTCTTGACAACTCTAACCATTTCTAGAAATGACAAAATGGCTGCCAGAGGCTTTCTAATACAGCAAAGAGGATACGACAGCCAAACCTACACACTTCTCTGCTTTGAGAGTCACCTTGCTGCTTCACCTTGTGATGCTGCTTCATTAAAAAAACACAGAAGACATATGTTTTTTTTTCTTTACTTTAGACAGAAAAAACATGTTGCCTTTCCCTGACACATCATGTTTTTATGCTGATTAAGTTTGACAAACTATCACATACTATTAAGTTCATCTTTATAACTGAAAGGCTTGGCAATTTTCTTAAGTATTGCATAAAGGCCATGAATCTTTTTTAAATTAAGGCACATGGCTTTGTATCTGAATATAAGCTGATCAGAAATTATGTCGAATTTTGGGTTTATGGGGTTGATAAATTTCTTATTGATTAGAGGTTCTGGAACAGACACCATGTTTGCATAGGGCAAGATACTTATTATGTACAAAATGTTTTATGTAGAAAAAAAAAAAAAAAAACCTTGCGGGTTGTATTTTCTTGACTAGTCCTATAGTCCTAGTAATGTATTTAAATATTTTACCATGGACTCTTCTCACTTTCTGTTTAACTGGCTGAAGTTTTCAGACACTATGACATAAAGTCCATTCAGAACTATTAGACCACGTTTCCATAAATCAAAAGTGATATCACTGCAGACATTATTCACAGTTGTTTTGTATAAAGTCTGGTTTAGAACGGACGTTGATGATTCAGTTGTTATTAACTAGCAAATCTCTTTTTATGCTGATGAATAGAGGACATTCTTATCAGAGAATATTTTGGGGCAAAAGTAGGTTATGGAAATCAAGTGACTAGGCTATTCCAATTAATTGAATTGACTAGCTTGCACCTGAAGAATGAATGAGTGAAAGTGAATTAATGACTTACTGAATGGATGCATAGATGAACGTTCCACAAGATAAAAAACAACAGGTTTCCAAACCCATGGCCTTATCTAATCAATAGCCTAAGGGTAAATTATAGACTACACTAGACACCAGCAGACGCCAGAATGATGCCGTTATCTCATGCTCAAGCTATTAATTATTTTTACTTACTTATTCATATGCGGTTTACTGAAGTGACGCTAATCTGGAAACAATTGTAGCCAGAGACACAGTCCAGGCTATGATTTTCATGACAGCTCTTTATCTAAACAGAATGACAGAGTAAGAGTATTTCAATTTTGAAATCAGAAGCCTATAAATAAAACAGCCTATAAGCGGTGTAGTCTTGAATACGTAAACCCCACCTCTGTGGTTAACACTGATCATGCAAAGCCCTCAACTTTTATTGTCTCCGGACATTATTGTTTCTCCTTCCATCACAACTGCAGACTGCCTGACGGAATTTCCCGCCTGCTTTCGCGTCATTTTTGGAGACTCAAGCAAAATTCTTGGAACACTTCAATGCAATTTGTCCTATGAACCTATATCGACGGTTTTCAACACAACAGACGACCTGACAACACACGAAGGTATCTGTGAATACGTCAAAAGACTACTATTTACATTGGACAGCGACCTAGAGGGAGAGATCCGACGTGAAACACCTGTTCCAGCCTCAGTGACAAATAACAAAAATGACACAAGTCACAACAGCCACACTATTATCACTGTTGTTGAATCGAAATGTTAAACTTACCTGTGAAGAGAGAAATGCTTTGTTTTGATGAGAATATCTTGATATGATGAATTGTATTTCGTAGCCTACTGCCGCGTTCAACTGCTCGCTGTGTTTCATCAGGACTTCACCAGATATCTCGAATACTTGGCTGGTGTACGCTATTGCTGTGGGAGGCGGTAGCTAGGGAGGGCTGCGGGAGGGAGTTTGGTGGGGTAGGGGGAGGGGGTAGAGATGGGGTTGGATGCTGCAGCTTTATCCAACAAAACTTCACCCTCTTCAATCTGAAATATGATCAGTCAGAATTGAATCAGTGTGTTTTGGGCTACTTTTCAAGCAAACATTGATACTATTGAGATACTGGTTTACATACAAAATATTGTAGATACAGTGTACACGGTTTAGATAATCCAACAAATATACACAGACAAACACAAGCCCCCCCCCCTCAACACACACACAAATACACACACACACACACAGATAGAAACATACACCCTCACACACACACACACACACACACACACACACACACACACACACAGACACACACACACACACGGAGGATATGAGGATTCCTTTTTTGTAATAGCTGCAGTAAAGGACAAAGGCTTATTGAGGGGAAAAAAAACTGAAGCTCAGCTCTATTTGCAGCCCCCTGTAGCCGAGCGCAGCGGCTGCGACAGAGACCAACAGGACACTGATCAGGCTCTTCACATTCCAAAAACACCTGCCCATTACTGCCCAGGCCTCTCTGCTGCATTCTGCTGTGCCAATAGAAATTTTAAAGTGGTCTTTTAGAGGAGGAAGCACAATGACTAGTGCCTCGATGGTAGGCTACATTGAGAGCTCGCAGGGACCATCATTATTTCACAAACCAACAATATGGCCAGTCAGACCAAGGCCTGTAAAATGTGCTAGCAGGCAGAAATTTAATACGATTTCATATTAACTTGAATGTTCTTAAGGTCTACTTTTCTTGTGACTTAATTTCTCTTCTTGTCTTTCATACATTCTCTCTCTCTATCACTCCCTTCCCTCCTTTCTTCTTACCCTCAGGACATCAATGGGTCTTTTAGTTGGAGAAAAATTAGCTCCTTTCAAAGTAACTGAACGCAAGCATGACTAATGAACAGTGCTTGTACAGTCAAATATGTATTTATTCCTAATGGGAAAACCTTAGGTGGATATATTCTATCTGTGGCCCAGGGTATATGTGCGGAAGATCAAAGACTGCCCTAAGACGGGATCAAAATGTGGCCTAATTATGTATATATGTCATCACCCACAGAAATATTATGCAGCAACAGCAGCACGCCTCAGCCATTTAGTCGCAGCCAGTGTCTCCGATGCAACTGTGCCGTCACAAAGCAGGAGGCTGAATATTAGATGGGTGGTATTGTGTACAAAGAAAAGTTCTTCTCTGGGAAACACTGGGCACAGCTGGTGGTGTCATGTCTCCTTTGTCTTTGCCGCATTTGTTCAATAAAAAAATAATCGTTGCTGGATGAATGGCTTTGTTTGTCTGAAATAACCTTGTACACAGTCCTGTTTTGAAGTTGTGTTCAGAGGCGCTTTGGGGTTCAAATTGGGCTCCAAATTGCCTCTGTTGAAGGTGACAGTAAAGTCACTTTTGAACAGCTGAAATGAGAGAAAATTGGAAAGCTGCATTGTTCAGAATTGACAATCGCATCAATTTGTCTGAATAATGAGTTTGGAACCCTTGGATATGGATTGCTTAGTGAAGGGGAGACTGGTTGAAAGTGTGATGCAGGAATGCAAGAATAAATTGTAGTGGATTATTAAATGAAATTATGGTGAGCAGTTTGTAGCACAATGAACTGTTGACTCACCAGATGCAGAATGGAAGCAGATTCACTAAAAAGTCGAACATTATGCAGAGAAAATGAATGTCTTGTTTTGCTGAAGTCCAATATCATTCCACCCTTTTCCAACACTGTCAAGACAGATTGCTGGCTAGGGCTTCAACCTCAGTAATAAATGTCTTAACCCTCCAGCAAAACTATGAGACAGATGGCAAGAAAGATTGTCATTATCATTTTCAGGAAGAATACCCTCACAGTCTTACTCTCTCACTCACACACACACACACACACACACACACACACACACACACACACACACACACACACACACACACACACACACACACACAACGTGAAAATGAAACACATTCATATGCTTTCTATTCTGTGATCCGATCTCATAGTCTTTGTAGCAATTCCTTCATTCAGCTTTGCAGTCTGCATTGAGTCTTGGGCTCTCCTTTGGTTGTTACTTTCAATCAGTTCAAGGTATTTGTGAAGTTGATCTCTTGATCTCACTGCAGAGAAGTGGGTAGCAATAATGACGGAGCACACAGCTTTTCTGAGAATTAGTTTGAAAGAGCTCAATGTCATCATTTCAGATTGGTCTGGAGATGGTCTTAGATTGCCTTTTGCAACCAGACGGATGACTGCTCTAGCTGCAATCTAAAAACGAGTCCCTGTTGCCACTGATTGCTTAGGAAGCTCAGGCTTGGATGTAATGTGACTTGCAGATTCTTTTCACTCCCAACCATAAAGCCATGCAGCACTAAACCTGAAAATAGAACTATTTATGTCTATCAAAATATATTTATGTATATCAAAAAACACCCCACTTTCACAGAATTTCATTTTCTATTACTTGGAAGCGTTTTCTGTCTCTTGTGGTTGGCTAAACAATGGTCTCCTTCCCCTGACAAATAAGATTAAACAAAATGGATTTAATCATGGAAAGATCATTAAAGCTGCAAATTCTCTGTCACTATGCCCATTAAATCACTTTGGTCTCCAGCACCAAGCTCAATGACTCTGCCAATTATATATATGTTTTTGAAATAAGACACAAAAAACAACAATGATACACTGTTTCGCTCCAAGTTATATCTGTTATTGAGCCAGTACGTTTTCCACAACAGTCTGCTTGGCTGTGTGAAGGACAAACAAATATATTTTTATATAGAGAGTGAATAAAAGATTCATTTAACAAGATTTATATTTTCCTTTTTGTTTGTTGTTTTACTAATCTATTTCTATTTGGTGGTTACTGGTGTGGTTAAATGAGTAGTTTTTGGCGAGCAGACAGCTGAGTGGGAAAATGATACAGCAGTTCAGAGTCAGCCAGTGAAGAGAGTGCAAGAGTCAGTGAGTGAGCCGAGTTCAGGGAAGCTTAGCAGAATTGGAGAAAACAAACCGCAACTCCTGGAGGACATCTATGAGAAGAGGCTGTCTAATTACAATTCAGATTTGTGCAGGGCCCTTTTGGGAGGAGCTGCAGCGCTTCCAATTTGTCTCCGGAGAGAAACTAGAGAGCGGAAATGTTTATGGTGGCTTGATATTGTCCCCATGCTGCACTGCAAAGTCAGGCAAAGATGATGAACTTGATGAGAGGCCAATGTTACCTAAGAACTTGGAGTTCCTGCTTAAAATCAATCTTGTGTGAGATTTGAGAGGCCCCTCTCACCATTATTGCTCCCTCTACACAGTGAGCTACTTTCATTTAGGGGCTGAAAAAAGCCAGAGAACTAATCAAAGTCACCCTCACTCTTTTCATCACTTGATTACAGCATAGACAGTGCCTTCCCCACCTGCCGCTCTCAATAGCTCTTTTGCAACTCCATCATTTCAAAGCAGTGGTGTGTCTGTGAAGCTGAACCTTACCTTACTTTACCCTTCCAATTGTCAGTACTCTAAATGTCACAGGCAAAGTTTACTGTGATTGAACATCCATATGTACAACACTAATCAGTATATGTCATCTTAACAATAAATATAATGATCAGCTACATAAAGAAATATCCACAAACACTTACCACGCGTACCACTTACAGATGCTCAATAATTGTCCTCTTCATAAAAGTATAGAGTAATAAAAAAAAAAACAATCCAGTGATGATTAGATTTTGAAAGTGTGGCACAGAGAGAGATCAGTCTATCAGCTCTGATCTATTAAGCAGCCAGATGGCAGCAGGAGATGCAGGTGGGCAGGGTGCCAAGTGGCAGCAGAGAAGGAGAGAGGACGCAAGATGAGGATGTGTCTCTAGGAGCCTTATCCGGGGCGGCAGAACCCACGGCAGCGCTGCGTCAGAGTTGCAAACGATCGCTGCCATGCCAGCTGATGATGTCACTACAAGCTGTAGACAAGATGTCCCACATCCATTCATGCCTTGTGATGCCAGCCCAGAGTTTTTTCCACACCAGGCAGCCCATTTCCCCTTTACATGAACATGCAATTAATGTTACTGTGAGTTATTTTCACCTGTCAAGTGACTCTTTCCATAACAGCATCACTCATTATACAGTATAACATCCCCCCATAAGGCCGTTAATGTTGCTCTACAATCACAATGTATGTAGTCAGTCACAACACATCTATTAGGTAGACTGGAATTTGGTCATCAAAAATTAACTAATCAGCAAAAAATGCAATTATTACAAATCGACATTGAATATTGAAGTTTTGTTTCTGTCACTGTCACAGGTTTGTGTTTTGATGCAGCCACAATTATATTGTGAAGAAATTGCTATGAGGATTCATTTGACTGATCCCTCTCCATCAGAACCTATGAATAAATAATTTTTCAGATTCAGTAAGGCACAATGGATATGGAAGAAATTCTCCCCCTAAAAACTTTCTTTCTTTGTGTTAGTAACATCAAACTATTTGACCATTAACAATTAAATAGCATTTAAAATAGTGCTGTCAAACGATTAAAAAATCTGAATAATCACAACATTTTGCAATGATTAATCATGATTAATCACTTTTAATCGCAACTCATTTCCTCCAGTAAGAATTTGGATGCCAGGGTTGGATGTTGGATCCTTATTTTGCCCTGGAAAGACCCTGATACTAAACAGCTAGCTTTGATCTTCTCAAATGGGGCAATTCACACCTATCCCTACCCCCACAGATTCCCCAAAAATCAACCCTCTGCTGTTGTTGGACATTCAGGAGCTAGGCCATAATGTTTGTCTAGTTTGACTTGATAGCCGAGCCATTTTCTATCTGAAATTGAACATAATACATGCCATGAAAGTGGAATCATATCCATCAGGATTAATCTGAGTTAATTTCTTAAAAAAATCTGAGTTAATTTTTTTGGATTATGACTTGAGTTAATCAGCTAATTTTGCCAGCACTAATTTAAAATAAAAATTATATTCATAGCCTGAAAAGATACTGATAACCTTGATAGGCTTGCTGCGGGGGAAAAAAAGGTCTGTAACTATAGTCCTTATGCTTGACATTTAAGCCACATAGAAAAGACGGGGAGAATCCAGTCACCCTGCCATCACCATACAACCTTTGCTGAAGGCTTAAATGCATATATATATATATATAAAACAAACAACGGTGTGATTTCTTATCTACAAGCCTTTTACCACTGAAATCACTGTATGTCCATATAACTCTAGATGTCAGGGTCATGTATTGCGTAAGCCTGTATTTTAATGGATCATGACTACAATTTCAGGAATATCTTATGCCAGCTCAGTGTCTCACTCAAACATCCAGTAACTCTACTTTGTAGGGAGGTTTGAACATGGTTTTAAATAGCAAATTGCTGCAAATTCCTGCAAGGTTTGCCCTTCTGGTATATGTCAGATTATCCCAGTCTTACCGTGACTGTGACATACAGTATTTCTGTGTGTCTTTGCAAGGGACTAATTGGCCCTGATTCAAACATTATGTCAGTGTAACATGCTGTAAGTGTTTGCTAATGTGAGTCTCGTCAGAGTGTGAGGTGTTGTTTTTAATGTTTGCTGTTAAGTCTTGCAGTCTGTAAAGCCATAATTTGTTGACATAAAACAAATGACCTGGGTATCAGTTAATTAGATTGGACTGTAAATGCCTCACTTTTAATCTCTGTGTGTGCCTCCTCCCGCTGATCTCCTCTTGCTTCCAAATTAGGAGGCATACCCACACCCTACAGACCTCTCTGATCTGTATGATGGCAAATCACAGAAGAGTAACACCCCCCCCCCCACACACACACACACACACACACACACACAGACACCCCCCCCCTCCCCACTCACACACACACACACACAAACACACCAACACACAAACTTAGAGTGAAAAGGCGAGGCAAAGTTGAGAGAGAGATTTTGGCTCTGGGGAAGAGCTGGGCTATGGCAGCAGCGTGAGGAGATGAGCTGCTGCTTTTTCTGCTGCTGCTCCAGGAGGAGCGCTGCGCTCACACACACACACACACACACACACACACACACACACAGACACACACACACACACACACACACACAGAGATCACACACACACACACACACACACACACACACACACACACACACACACACACACACACACACACAGTCCTACACAGACACACACAGAGAGTCCTACACACACTCCGCTGTATCTCCCCAGGGCCTTATCTCGCTCTGTGATCTCGCCTCCTTTTTTATCGGTCTTTCCTCCGTTGGCCAGATGTGCCTGACTGGCCTCTCCTCCTTGCTGTTGTCAAATCTCCTAAAAGCAATCCGGCAGGCTTTGGCAGCGGCTGATAGGCGGCGAATCAGTGCCTCGGCCTGAGAAGCCTCATTTATCTGCGCCACAAGAGGGCAATCCCTGCTGAAATACACTTTAGCCTCAGGTGAACCAGCCAGGCTGGCCGCTGCTATCTACCACTCCCTCGTCTCAGGGGCCTCTCCACAGTCGCCAATTTCACATTATGAAAGGGAATGTGTGTGTGTGTGTGTGTGTGTGTGTGTGTGTGTGTGTGTGTGTGTGTGTGTGTGTGTGTGTGTCACAGAGAGTGAAAGCATGCATGTGTGGTTATGTGCTAGTGTCGACAGAGCATGGAAGAGGTGGACTGTGTGAGTATGTGGGAGAAAGAGAGAGAGAGAGAGAGAGAGAGAGAGAGAGAGAGAGAGAGAGAGAGAGAGAGAGAGAGAGACAAAGTTGAGGCAATGGGCCCATTTCATAGCAGCCATGTTTCCAAGATGTGGCAGGGTGAACACAGGTGTTACTAATGACAGCCAATAAGATTCCGATTTAGCATCGCAGAATCAGCTCCTTATTGCTTGTGAAATAGGCCCATCAGGGATCAGGGTCATCCAACTCGGAATGCATTTGGTCATATTTAAGGAGACGAGACATTCAAAGTGCCCCATTTTGGCCTAATGATATGCGATTGCAGTACCATTGACCTCTCCTGAAAGTCAAACCGAGCTCTCAGTGGTGCGATAACAGATCCCATCCGCAGGTCATAGAGCTGGGCCCATTACCATACATTACCTCACAAACATGCACACCACAACTTCCAGCAAATGACAACACATACCCCCCGCCTCCTCCTCCTCTTAGGCCGGTAAAGCGGTTAGGTGGATGCCAGATTGCGGTTGCATTTCAAAATGCAACTGGGGTCTAGACTTCAGGCAGATTGGTTACCATGGAGACCGAGCCCCTGCAGATTGCTAATGGCAGCCAGCAACGCAGGAGAAGATGTGTGCTAATCACAGCGCATTGTTCTGAGATGCGTCATGCTGTCCTGAGGGTCTGTTCTACCCGCCACTGCTCCCACACCACTGGAGTAATTACACACGGGTCCCACTTCAAACCACTTCCAAGCCTATTATGCCTCACAACATTCATATTATAGGCAGGAACCACTAGAGGAAATAGAGAATAATGACTGTATTATGACACTTCAGAATGGTTACAACCGATACCTAGTTGATTAGCATTACCAGATCACGGAGCATAGTGTGATATAGGTGTGTGAAGGACATGGAGCGATGACGTATGTCTGATATTGTGGAAATAAATAATTAATAATACATATAATTCTCCTGTATTATTTCCTGAATATTGTTTGTATGACTTCTGAATGCAGCTGAGTTTAATTTGGCATTAGGTTGACACAAATTAAAACAGTATAACTGTGAAATGGGTCAGTGTATGGATGTGTAATAAAACCTTTTGGTTCAACTTCATACTCCATGTCATGCACATTGCAATTGACTGTGACCACCTCTGAACAAGA
This sequence comes from Sardinella longiceps, assembly GCA_027497455.2. Lineage (NCBI taxonomy): Eukaryota > Metazoa > Chordata > Actinopteri > Clupeiformes > Clupeidae > Sardinella > Sardinella longiceps. Next base: position 1,578,069 of record JAODXP020000008.1, read on the forward strand.
AAAAGTGAGACAATGAGTTTTCTTGGGACAAAGTGGGACAAATGAGTGAATTTTCTTTTGGCAAATAGGCCCAGGCCTACGTCCGATTTGACTGAGTGACACTGGCTACTTTTGACAGGACAGTCCTTGTCCTTGTCCAATCCGGTAACACTTTATTTGAAGGCACCGTCATAAGACTGACATGACACTGTCATTAACTATGACATGACGTTGTCAAGAATCTGTCATAAACTTTAAAAACCTGTCATGACTTCTGACATACCCTAACCCTAAACATAACCCTAACCATGACAAAGACCGGGTGACACTTAATGACAGAAGTCATGACAGGTGTATAAAGTTTATCACAGATTCATGACAACGTCATGTCATAGCTAATGACAGTGTCATGTTAGTCTTATGACGGTACCTTCAAATAAAGTGTAACCCAAAAGGCTAACCTTTCAGTAATGCTTTATTTTAGCCTGTGAAGTATGGGTAAGTATAGGTAAAAATGCTGTAACAAAAAGTACCAATGGAATTATAGAGTACTTACTGTGTAAGAAAGTAGTTTGTTCAATCAAAAATACATGGCATAAAGTTAACCTATTGGCGGGATGTAAAAAATACAACAGGCTTCATATTAGTCCAGGGTTCATTATTGCCTGCATTATAGGAAAGCGATGTTGGACAGATTAAGTAAATCATTTACACATTATTTGTGTTATTCCAGCACACTTACACAGTAAGTATTCTACAATCTATTCCTCGATACTTTTTATTACACCGTTACCTACTCCTTACCCAGTGCTTCATTTGCTATAAATTAAAGCATTACCAAACCTTTCTAAAAAGATATTACCATATACCCAAATAGTCAGATTAAATTGCTTATGAGTGCTTTCATTTTTCTCAAATGACAGATGAAAAAGTGGGACATTTATACAAGTATATGGGATTTGGGACAAAGGTTCAAATTGCTGTATACAAAGTAGGACAGGTGGTCACACTACTCTTTTGTCAGAATGCCCCTTTTCAATGAATTCATGTAGGGCAGAGGTTCCCAAACTTTTAATCGTGTGACACCCGGCACCCCGAGTACTGAGTACTCCCTGCATCACCGATCACAATGCAGAAGCAATTGGGTTGGCAATAGTCTGAGTGTAAGATCTTTTTCTATGTTATCTTTATGTTGGTAAGAGGAGATTCACAGATTTATGCCTACCCTCTACATTTGATCCAAGTACCCCAAGGGGTATTATTCATATCCTAGTTTGACAACCACTGATGTAAGTTATAAATAAACTCTACGGAATAAGGGTTAGATTCACTTATTCATACTATCAAATAATCAATAAAAACCCAGGAGATTTTGAGAGATGTCTGAAAGCACTTTTTGGTCTTCAGGCGCTTGTTCCCCTCTGACTGCTCTATTTTCAGGTTGAATAGTGGTGCAAACCCTGTCACTCATGTCTTTAGCCTTTCTGTCACCTGTCATGTCTTGAACATTGAGTGAGAGATTCCTTTTGTCAAAGTAGATGTGACTCTTTTCACAGGGTCGGAAGTGTGCCATTATGAGAACAAAAAGATGCACAGCTGTGCGTGCCACGGTAGCTTCAGTTGTTTCTTTCTCATTACTGAAATTGAGTATATCGCATTTAAATTGATTTCAGATTTCACATTCACATTTGCTCAGAGCCTTCTTGGAGTCTTTGTTTACAGACACATCTGGGTATTAAAGCTCTGATCAGCCTGACTAGAATGAAACATGTTGTGGCAACACGTGGAAATATTAAAATGTAGCATTTTCACATTAATCAAACACATATAGGCTACAATATTTTGATCATTTTGTGTTTGTCTCTACCTTTCCTCTAGACTTTTACATTTAATTTTCACTAAGTTGTGTTTTCAAAATACCAGATCCACTGCAAAATGTGACATTAAACCTCTAAACTGCAATTACTCCACATCATAATACAAAAAGCATTCAAATTTCAGCCATCATCTCAAAAATCAGCCATAGCATCTCACACAAATGCCAAAATGTGAACATCTAGAATGTCTCTCCTAGATGTCTTGGAGAATGTTTAGATTTTCACTTGACACAGGTTAATTCCATCCACTTCAGATTCTGACGGTGCATAACTGCCTGATGATTGGTCAACACGCTATCTGGCAAAGATTATAGCCTACACGTTGCAGACTCTTCGAAAGGCCAGTAGGTTGGACTTAATATTGAATGAGGAGCACGACTGCATGTAATCCTCATTAGAGCCTGTCCCTTAGGACCTTCAGCACTCCAGTTAAAAAGCATTGCTATGCCATTTCCCCGAGTGAAGGACGAAATATGGACATATTGGTTTCAAGAATACCTGTTTTAATTATTCTATTATTCACAGAATTCTAACTAAATCTGCAATGACTTCTGTTGAACTGTGACTGTATAGTCTTAGAGATCTTTTGTGACTTAAACATTTAATCAATGAGAAAAGCTCTCTCAGGCTAAAATCTTGTGTTCTTGTTTCTGACTTGATATAACTTTTCCTGGGCACACTACAAAAAAGCTCTAAATCACTGAATTCTAAAACTAAATGTCATGGGTTGGGTTAATCTATCTTGAACAGCCAAGGATTAGTCTGACAGATTTTTTTAATTATTATTATGGTTACTTGAACTGACATTTTACCTGCATGCAATAAACTTAATTAATCAACACACTTGGCCCTAAACGTGCTGAAGATTTGCTGTTGGGGGTGCCGTGGCTCAGCGGGCTGAATCGTCTATCATTCCTCCAGGGACTCAGATTTGAATCCAACCCAAGGTCATTTCCCGATCCCACCCCATCTCTCTCTCCCACTTGTTTTCTGTCCACCACTATACTGTCCTATCTGATTAAAGGCAAAAACAGCCCAAAAAATCTTTAAAAAAAGATTTGCTGTCAATGTTTTTTTTTTTTTTTTTTTAAACATTAAATTAAATGACTAAAAAATTATAAAATGTGCAGCCAAAAAGACATTTGAAGTGATACTGTGCTCACAAGGCTCAAACATCATATCCACCCTTTCATCTGAGAAAGAAAGAAAAATGAAATGAAACATTCAAATGTTACAGCACATATCAGCTACAGCACCTCACATAAATGACAAAAGGCGAAATGTTTTTCGATATGCATTCATTATAGGCCTAGCTAAATTTCTTTTGATGATGAGGATGTTCAGATTTTCATTTGACACAGGTTAATACCAGTCACTTCAGACTCAGTTCATAATTGCATGAGGATTGGTAAGCACACAACCTGGCAAAGATTACACCTATAGGCTACACACGTTGCAGACTTTTCGAAAGGCCACTGAGTTCGTCTGAATATTGAATGAGGAGCACGACTGCACATAATCCTCATTAGAGAATGTCCCTTAGGACCTTTAGCACTTAAATTAAAAAGCATTGCAATATCATTTCCAAGAGTGAAATAAGAGAGAATATGGACACAACACAAAAGGACATGTTGCAATCATTAAATCATGCCTTGGGTTCAAACACACAGAGAAATGGTTTTAATAATTTGATTATTCAGATAACAACAAGTAAATCTGTAATGACTGAAATCGCTGTATGAGGCTTAGAGATCTTTTGTGTTTAATCAGATTTAATCAGGCAAGTAGAGGCATCCTGAACAGCATTGGATATCTAGGAGTTAATTTAAGTGTTCTTGTGTCTTGTGGAGAACTTATTTTTTCCAAACACACTACACTATTCAGGTTGGGTTGATGTATCTTGCAGAGTCAAGGATTATTCTGATAGATTTTTAAACATTCATTATTTTGATGGCTTGAAATGTAACTTCATTACTCAACACACTTGACTCCTGGATGTCCTGTGTCACCAAAAATATTACAAACTAGAAAAGCGCTCAGAGAGGGCAGACCTCCGCCAAGACAATGTGGTCACAGATGGTGTTCTGGATAACCGATCGCCACCAAAATCGAATCAGTTCTTACTTGTCCCAAAATTTCATCCAAATCTGTGCAGTACTTTTCGAGTTATGTGGCTGACAGAGAGACACATACACGCTGAGCAAAACATAACCTCCTTGGCGGACGTAACAAAGGAATATTTTTTTCAACCAAAAGAAGTTTTGGGGTGAATTTTGTGTTTCAGGAATATAGTTTATGAAAGTTTTAAGAAACACCTTTAGGCCATCAAAGAGATGCAGAATTATTTCACAAATAGACAACTCAATTTTGGCAGCAACTGCATGCTCTCATGCCCTGTAACGTACTAAGAATTTAGTGGAGTTGATAAGTTGTAGCCTATATAAAGTATCTGTGTGTACATGTAGCCCAAAGGCAGCAAAGCCTGTGGCTGTCAATTGCAGTCACATAGTGACACCTGTTGGCATTTTCTGAACACACACACACACAAAAAAAAAAGAAAAAAAGAAAAAGAAAAAGGAATAAAATAAATAAATAAATAAAATGTGTAAGTCTGTAAGGTTTGCAAACTCCTCACTCTATGAAACACCAGAAATGGGAGCAATCAATTACACAACAGACAATGAATTATTTAATATTTTAATAATCAGGAGGATCACATGTATATGTAATAAATACATGCAAGCGAGCTCTGAGGTGAAGATATTTCATCCACAACTATGGATTGGAATTTTTCTTGTTTACTGTGTGTAAAGCTGAGGTGAACATTGAATCATTTCATTCTTGGAGACTTAACTGCTATATACACTCACAATAATATCTTAATGGGGAAGCTCGTGAGAGACAAGCTTGTAATGAGAGCCACAGGATGGGCAGCGCTGGGGCTCTCCAGCATGGAGCCAGAACCACACCACGGCTGTGTTGTCCTCCTCACCTAACAGAGGGCAGACAAATGGAAACATTACTCAGGGGTCAAGCCACCACATAGGACAGATAAAGCTGGTATCTCACAGCAAGCACAAGGAGCCAGCCGTCATATGATAAGAATTGGCATTAACCCAAACTGGACAAAATAGATGATATACATCATTTTATCTAATAAGTCAATTTTATATGTTGACATCCAGGCGATAGCCACCTAGAAATTAACCGATCACTTACACACACATCCGACGATCCTCTTATTAGTAATGGAAGGGACAAGATGTGGATCCTCTTTGGAGCCTGCATATTCCTTGGGCTTCAACATGCTGTATGGATCCTGTAAACAAACATTTTCCCGGCGTTAGAATTTGCCGCCTCATCATTTACCGCATATCTACAAGCGTTACACCGAAGTGGTCAACTCACACTAGAAAAATGTTGGAAATATTGTAACAATAAGCCTAACGTAAATGTTACTCAATATCCTCATATAACTTTCCGGTAAGAACTCACCGTGCCCTCTCTCAATGCGTGCATTACGATTTTTTCCATTCCCGTGGCCTGCTCCTCGTCGGTTGGAATGCCTGTGAAATAAAGTTTTTTACTTCACTTAACAAATTCTGCTTTATTAACTTCACAATTTTGATGAACGCCACGAATGTCAAATTTGTCGACTAGCTAATACCTTGTTAGCCAACTACAATGCTAACTTCAGTGGATACGTAACACTGACACAGGCACAAAACGTTTCGTTCACTTTCTTACACGTCATTTATAAAGTCCATTTGTACTTAAAACGTGATTAATATTACAAATTTGGATTGGTTTTCAACTAGATGTCAAAACAAATAGTCATTTACATCACTAGCTAACTAGCTATTTCCTTAGGTTAGCTAAGAGGCTACTGAGGCATCTGCCATGGCGTGCCATTGACTGCCCTTGGCCGCGTTTCAATTTGATGCTGTTAGTGATGCTAAATACATCTGTGGTCAGTAGTGTCCAAGCACATATAATACCTCCAGCAGCCATTCCACGGGTTAGAGTCTTCATCGGGGTAACCCGGGCTGTTGTTGCGGCCCGAACGACAGTGCGAAAAAGTAACCTTGCAGCCATCTTCTCTCAGCGCTTCTTCCCCAATGTATAGCTTGATGACGTGTGAGCAGACTCACGTCCCCTATTTCTCCGTCGCTTATATTTGACGTCACGTAATGTGTAGACGATTGGCCTGTGACCTCGGTTAACTTATGTGAGGATGTCCATGCCTGCGACACTAAAAAGAACATATTTGAATATTTTATCTTAACATTAAAAAGTATTAATTTGGGGTTTGCTATTAGACCAAAGTCTTACGGGGAGGAACTTTCAGTTCTTGAAAGGTTTAAAGGAGCTGTGTGTAAGAAATGTATTGCAAATAATCATTAAACGGCCCTGATAGCCTATATCACTAGACATGAAGGAATCATGTTCATTTTAAACTGATATCACTGACAGTTGCAGTCCAGCAAGAATATTTGCATTTGAAAAGCCAAGTTGCAGCCCACAGTGTTTGTTGTCATTTCAAGTGGTATGTTGTTGTCATTGTCCGAAAAATATTCATTCCGAAAAATATTATGACAAGGTCATAAATAAAACGAGGATATGTATAGGAGATGCTTTTGAAAGATGGAGACGGCTGCAAGCAACAAAATATTTTGAACATGATTGTAGTACCTATTTTGGCCACAATCCTACACACACAGCTCCTTTAAAGGAGAAATTTGGTGTGATAAGGACCCCAGAAGATACAACTAGCAAGTGGTTTTCTCCAGCCCGCACAAACGTCTCAAAATTCGGCTCCTCAGCCAACGTTACAACTTTTAATGATGTTGCAATATACTTTGGGTTCTTATCACACCAAATTTGTCCTTTAAGGATTTCAATCTTGCCAACCCTACACTTTCAAGGCTACAACAATTTAGCAGCAGAAGTGGTCATTCTGTTAGGAGAACATGACCTCCAGCAGGGTTAGGATGTCCACTGCTGCAGGCAAAAGGAGGACACATCCTCTTTTTTTGGTTCTGCAGTGCAGTGTTTTTAATATGACAATTAGCCTACATGTAGGCATATTGCTTGGGATGTGGGGTTTGGCTGACCAACAATATACTGTACTGACCAATATTTATCAAAGCAGTAGGCCTAAGAAGAAAGTGGACTAAGTGACAACAGCATCATGTCATGATTTTGTTATACCCATCTTTTCATGCATTTAAAGCAATACAAATAGGTTTAACTTAGATGGTACCTTTTCCCCTGGTCAGGGAGTTTTTAAGAAGTACAATTGAGGGTGATGTGAAAGATTCAGCTGAAACACTCTAATCGTAGCCATGCACATTTGGTTTACAGATTTGGGCTTACACCAGTTTTCCACCACTTAACTGACTGAATTTTGATGACAACAGTGGAATCGTGCAAACTATTTCTCCGAGTTGTTTCCTATTCTTCATGGTATTATGTCCGTGTGTCTGTAACTAGGCCTACATGTGAGTGTCTGCAAGGTACCTTCCCCCAATTGGATGTAATACAGTGTTTTAAGTCATACCTCATATCATGAAAAGACATAGAAAGCCTTGCATTACGTGCATTGCTTTGATCTAATTTTTTAAATAGAATTTGAGCTAAAACTGTTTCTAATAATAACACTAACTGGCTCTTGCAATGAACTAAATTTAAATTATTTTTGACCTGTAAGCACAATCATTATTCTCAAGAAAACCACAGACTTGAGATTCATAATCAAAGTGTACGTTTATTATTCAAGTTATCGGAATCATCTCTTTCATAACATCCAACACAACAATCCCATGATTTGAATGACATAATATTAATCAACAGATTTAAAATATATGCTTTCATACGCCTTCTTTCTCACTGTAATTTTTTGTCATATGTGACATTACAAATTCATGTCAGGGCAGTTCTTACTGCAGTAATTCAACATAATTGGCAGGGAACATTCCATAGTGCCCATCAGGGGAATATCCTCGCCACCATCCTTCATCAATCATCTCTATTCCAGTGATGATGTCATCAGGGTCAAAGGTGATCTCTGTATCATCCACTGTTGAGAGAAGAGAACCAGTTATGAAACTTCACATGACTGGCACCGTTTATCATATTTGTATGTCTACAGTCCAAACATTGGCCATGGGCTAGTGAAGGGGCATGATGAAAGAAGTAGTAATCCTTTAGCTCATACTCTACTCACCAGCCTGGTAGTCATACAGAGCCCTAGCACTGACAGAGCCCCCAGCCTCCTGGTCCACAGCAGTGGAATCAGCTGCTACTTGAGCATCCTAAACAAAAGGTTCAGGCAGTTAGAGAGGCATTCTCCCAGATGCTCAAGTCCAAAAAAGTGCGTAGGACAGGCTGAAATGCATGGAGTTGTGCCCTTTTTTTGACTTAAGCACCTAGGAGAATACTAGTCTTAGCAGTTTCTATTCACTACGTACATCATGGTCATTTAGAACCAAATATTATTCTGATTCTTTCTTAGTCCATGGTGAACAAAACAGACATTTTGCCATATGCAAATATTTTCATACTAAAATAAGATGAACATAGTCTCACTTGATTGGCACCATCATAGATTTCCTCAACAGTCTCATAGAGCTGTTCTCCCTGTGGCACATGCGGCTGCACCTCCACACCATCACCTCCTGCTTCTGACCCATCGGAATCTACAAAGCAACATTATTATCATCATTTAACCGACAGAAAAAAAACAACATCTGGGTATCATGGCCCAGTAGTAGTAGTATTATTATTAGTAGTAGTGGTGCACGGTCATCCTCCTTAACCCTAATGCGATTTAGTACACTTTCAATAGTCACATAATATTCACACATACATTAGACATGATGTGACTGTCAGCAACAGATAGGCATTTCAGTCCAACTAAGTTCATGCTAATTTAATAACCCTTCTAACTCTTCCCACTCTACATGATGGAATTTGTATTCAGGAGTCGACAGAGTCACCATGAGAAGAAGCCATTTCAAACTATTCACTGACCAGGTCATGCCCTCATTGACTCATGGAATGCAAGCCAGAGGAATGGAATTGAACTAAACATAAAGTTGTATCACATTGACAAATGTGAGATTTCTATTTTGTGTACATGGTACCTGGTATATTGTATAAATGATAGCATATGTGCACAATAGTAGGCTCACTGTGAAGTCTGTTGGGAGTACAGGGCTAAACTGAACGAAAGTAAGCACTCATGACAGACTGATGCTGTCAAGCGTGGGAGTCAAGGGAGCAACTGGATTTTTGCTCACTAGCACACGGCTGTAGCTCACACACTCTTACCAGAAAAATCAAGCAAAAAATTCAAGGCCTTAAAAACAACCAAGCAGTAGATCTGGCTTGTCAAGATTCTGTGCGGGTGGCCAGTCCAAGCTGATACTTGCCCACAAGCCTGGTAATATTGATCAGTCTGAGTATCAAAGTATGGAGGTCCACAGCTTAGAGTTCAACTTAAAAGAGAAAAAGTAAGTTCTAAGTTCTAACTGCCTCGCAGCAGTTTTCAGAATCAAACAAGTAAGTCTGGACAGCAAGTACAGCAAGTTGGAGTACCATGAACTCAGAGATGAGTTTAAAACAGGTCAATCATCAGTGGGAGGTGACAAACATTTCTTTCACTATGTCACATACAGTCATATCACACACTCCCTTTGAGCACACAGGTCCAGATAAGACCGCTCTCTCTGTCCAAGTGAATGCTGCTGTGTGTATTCACTCTACTATAACCTCTCTATGCATCAAAGTTATTGTAAATGTCCGTAAATGGAAAACCTCAAAGATACCTTGCCATTCATCATCAAATTCCTCTGCATGGTCAGAAGTAGATTGATACGCTGAAACAGGTTCCTGGACAGGTGCTGGATCAGGTTCAGGCTCTGTAAAGAAAGTCAAGATCAGGTGATTCATGACTGACTAACAGTACCTTGCTTAGTGACCAGCACCAACAAACAGGTTTTGTACTTAGTGAAGATAAAGGAGGAAGACTATGGTATGCTTTAACAGACAGTACAGTTTAGGGCCAGTGAATGTGTATGGCATTGGAGAAGATTTATTGTTTGTAGTGTTAGAGTATTTAAGAACAGAGTAGACAAAAACAACTAAACTGAAAACTAAAAACTCTTGCCTGTAAATTAACAGTAGAAAATTATACTCACAATACATACAACTACGGTGGGATGAGACAGGGTAGAATATGATCATTTGGAGTGATCAGTTATTGTATAAATATAGTTTCATATGGAAAGACATTCCTACCAAATGGTGCTGGTGTTTCTTCTTCAACAAGGTATCCAACAGGGTCAGGTGTTTTGGTATAAATAGGCTGGGGTGATGGGGCTCTCTCCTCGCTGGGCTGCTTTGACAGGAATGGGCTCCTCAAGCGCCCTGCAGAAAGCAGACAGGCTAAAGTGAATTGGGCGGCTAAGCAGACAAAGGAAATGGCAGTCATGGCAGCCACAGGCCTTGATTGGGACGGGCAGGCAGGGCTGTGGAGCTGATGTTGTCTGGTTACCTGGCTGGGAAACAGAGTCCCCATTGCTCACAGACGAGCCCCTCTCCATCTGTTTAAACAAATCCCTGGGATTGACGGATCGCTGGGAGATAAGGGATGCAGCCTCCTGAAAGAGATGGCAGGTCAATAAACCCTCGTCACCAAATAACTCTGTTTAATGTGTCACAGCCTTGCCAACCCCAGCCCCAGTCACTCACATTGGCTTTCTGAACAGACTCTGCGCCCTTTATTCCCCTTCTCTCCGAGGCCTCACTCTGCCTCTGCTCCTCCTGAGGAAAGATTTGGATGATTAAACACATCCTGACACTTTTTATATTCTTTCATTCACAGTCAGGCTTGGGGTGACCTCAGTGAAGCATTCACAACTAATGTGAAATACAGACTGTGGTCAATGTGAAGCCTGAATGGGTGAAAGGTTTGGGCATTTATGTGAATCTAACAAAATATAAGGCTGAACAGCAATATTTCCTGAGGGAGGCAAAGTTAGCAAAGAGAGGTAAAAGTTGACGTCACCAACTGTTGCCGTTCTTTTTCTTTTTCAGCCTCCATCTTCTTTTCAAATTGTCTGACAAAACAGAAAAACATGATCATAAGGCCATGCTTAATAACATGGCATTTTATAATGGCATTTACCATAAGAATTGTGAAACTATATATATAAACAGTAACAGTGACAACATTTTCTCTGTGCTACAAGCCTGTCTTTAATACCTCTGTTGGTCAATTTGACTGCCTCTCTCTTTTGCCCGCCGCTCGCGTTCACCAGCCTCCTTCATGTCCTGCTCTTGCCTTTCTTTCTCCAGACGCTGGCGTTCCTCATTCGCCCTCTTTCGCTCCTCCAGGCGACGACTCTTCTCATCTTGCTAAACCAAAAAGAAACATAGAGATACATATTAGAAAGGGAAAGAAAAACAGAGAAAAACACAGTCAATATAGTAGTAAAAATGATTGCTATAAAGTATAAAGTAATAAAGTCGTGTCATTGACAGGGACTATGATTATCTCACCTCTGCCTTGGCCCAGAAATTGTCCTTATTTGTACCTTTGATCTCATCAATGGCGCTGGTCTTCTGGTACACTGAGCCCTGAGGAAGCATCAGTGTTTTAATCAAATCAATTTATCTATGCCGTAATGGTTACGAATTGGAAGACCCTCAGTTTTAGTTTTACACTTGTGGTTTCTGTTTCGTGAGGAATGGTCTCCTTCATCTTCATTAAACCTAGCCATGCACCACCTAATGTTTCCACTCAATTTCCCATTTCACTCCAGCAGTCAGGGACCTCACCATTATCTTAGGGCTCTTCGGATCAAATTTTGGCTGGGCAATCATTGAACAGAGGCCTCTAGCATGCCCAATTTTCTTAAAATATCTGCCCACAAGGAAGGAACCATATGCCAACTGAGGAATTCCAGAGACTTTCCCCAAACCCAACCTGAAAGTGTTTGATGCACCACACTACAGTACATTAAATCTACCCTAAAACAAAATAAAGTGGTCTGTTTGTTATTTTTATGTTACTTAAGGCCTAGTCTCACCACAGGAAGTCTAGGACCAGAATCGCTGTATTTGCTGTTGGAATTGGCCTCTTTGTGGATGCTGTAGTTTATTCCTGCAGCTTTGGCCACCGCCTGCATGATTTCTTCTGGATCGACATCATCGTCTGACCGAGCATTGATGGTCACATGGGCACCCTATAATTGCACATTAGTACAGTCGTTTATGTATTGAAACTGTTTGCAATACAATTGTTTGCTGTGTGTTTGTTTAGCCCACACAGGGGATCTCACCCTCAGGAAATTGCCCATTGAACGGACATGATTGGCACAGGTTCCTTTTCGGACCTCTTTGACGCCTTCACCAGTCTGAAACACAATACCGAGTGATATAATGAAATATTCTTACAGTTAAAGTGCAGATCACTGTATGACAGAGAGTCTCTAGATGACAGGAGTGTGGGACCGTGGGATGGAACACTTGCCCAATTTATCAGGACATATTTTGCCACTCCGGAGTGGGCATCCAGGACCTGGCAGAAGGCATACATCACTTTCCCACTGTTAAGTTCTTCCACCATCTCCTCCAGTCCGCCATCTAAAGTATAACATTACGTGCAAGAACATACATATCCATTACCCACAAATACCACCACAGAACACCCTTCACTCTCACAGTTATTGCCATTAAGTCAGTAATAGAACTGTGAGATGCCACATGTCATTTAAAGTAACTTCTTAATCATCATCATACTAAAAACAAAGTAAATGTCTTCCTCACCCCCTTTTCCTGCAAGTCGGATGTCATTTGTGTTCCCCTCATATGTAAACAGCGCCCTGTTGGATAAAAAAACGTAAAAGACTATAATAATGTGCACACAAACTCTGTAATTAAATAATTATCTTCAGCCTGCCCCACACCATAACCACACCCTCTGCGGTACCCATGCTTACTAAAACTACAAGTTTCCCAGCTTCTTGCACAGACATTTGAATTGGTAATACGCTACAGAGAACAATTTAATCCCGTATTGAATTTTGCGTTAAACTAGCAAACGTAGACGATTCAAAACCTCTTAAACAAAGTTGTGAAAGTCGAGGCAAGACGAAAATGGAGCTGAAGGACTTTTAGACTGCAAGTTCCAACACGATTCAGACAATCATCTCAACAGCCTTAACGAAAAAAAAAAACTTTCTTACCAGTTTGTGCTACTTTTCATGTCTCGAACTTCATCATAAGCGGCCGAAAGCTCCGTGCCATTTTTACTGAGATTGACAGACATTGTGGTATTTTCCAAAATCAACAAGTAGGTTATTAAATATTTCCGGACAGATTAAATTAACACTGTCATATCCCCATCGGTTAAATCACCAAAGCATATAAAACAACACCAAACCCAAGATTGAATCGGTAGCCTCAGCATAAGACCTTGTCAGTGAGACAATGAGGGACCAGCCTACAGAAATCTGGTTCGACGAGTCGCAAAGATTTGCAACACGGAAGATCTGCCACTGGTACAAACAGGCTCACCACGCCGCAGCAGAACTGGCTCAGTATAGCATTACCAATGTGGTACTACCTCAAACCACTTACTTTTTATAAAGGACAGTGAAACTTACAAAGTAACCGTTCAAAGAAAGGTTGGAAAACTACAACAGAAGGCTTATAGCAATGGCATAGCCTACTTTACGCATGCATTACCCTATATCATGTCTAAAATATTTCCATTAATAGGCCTACATGAAAGACTCGAGCGCAGGCCTTCAGACAAATCTAAGATGTGACATCTTTTAATACGTTGTTCACATGAAAAAAGGGTAGCATAAGAACAGCCCTACCCTAGTGTTAAAAGTATTAACTAGCAGAGGAGCAATTACAATTCAGTAGTGGCGAGACATGTGACAGTGCTATGGGGAGGTAAATAGAACACGAGAAACCAGATTGGTTACATTTTTATTGCAACATCTAAAAGTTGAATGGTGGACATTTCTTTGAAGGCACATTAAAAATGGATAAAGGCCATTTGGGAATTATATACGGGAATGTATAGGGCTGCCCGTGAGCCACAATGTAGAAATTCTACGCAAAAAAAAAAAAAATAATATTAATAAAATAAAAAATATGTTAGGCCTTATATTGAGATATTTTCCTAAAGCAAATGAAACTATGCAGCTAGGCTACGACAACACCACCACCTGGTGGTCCATATAGGCCTAATGCATTAGTCAGCCTATGTTTATTTCAAATGACCTGTCATCCGAAAATTCTTTTGAGTGGAGATTTAGATGAAGATTGCCTAAATACCTTTCTGTTGCATAACAGGCTTCAGGTCATCATCTGAACATGCAGTTGAAATGACGAATGATGTCAGCAGTAGGCCTACTCGCTGGACTCCACCATGCCTAACTAACTATTATGGCTGTGCACATAGACCTATTAAATGGTAGCCTAATTAAAAAGCTCGAGATAGGTCAGTGCATTAAGGCTGCATGGAAATTATTTGTTGATATTGGAGTTAAGTCCACAGGCGTCTCTTTAGCACACAACTCTACACGACAGGCATGCCTACATATAAAATGAGTGTCACATCATAAAAGCAACAGTGACTATGAAGGCTAAAGTTTGCCCACGGGTACCGGTAAGCCTATATTGGGCTCAGTAAAGCAACCCGCGTTACATTGTAGCCTAGGGCCTAACCTTGCCTACGTGCTTTAAAAAATTCACCAGGCATTGCCAAGATAAATTGTTTCTCTCTCTCTCTCTTATTGTTGCATTATATTGCTACTACATGTGAAAACCCAAATTATGTTAAAAGTTGGTTACTGAAGGTAAAAGTGATAGCCTAGAGATAATTTCTGTTTAAGGTGCGCTTTCCTCACACCCTTACGGCCAAGTCGTTATTTGCATTTTAGCCAGGAGAGGGGGCTCTCGGAAAACATTACACAGGGCTCTGACATTACACTCTGATAATTTGCCTCGGATTGAGGGCGAGAGAGGGCAGGTAGGTACAGATCTGAATAGCCTTCTAGTGCGTAATTGGTTAAATCTGTGCTCTTCCTACCAGATGCTACAATGGTTGTTAACCTATCTATTACTGTATAGAACACTAAATGTTTGTGGCTGTATAGGCCTAATACCAGATAGGAATGATGCCACATAATCGAGGGCTGAGAAGGCATAGGGCCTAAGATTGGTCTATTTCACCAACAAAAATTACTACAGTTTGCTATTATGCTACTTTCTTGACTGATTTCACCTATTTGAATCTCATTAATTGACACAAATGGATGACCCAATATTTAATAAATAAAAATAGATTGTTCAGTCAAAATACATGAACACCCTTCGGGCTCTTAACTGCTAGACTATGTTCACTTTTAATACTTTTGGTTTTTGTTTAATTACTCTATGTTGTTATTTCACTTCTATGATTTTGACAGTGGAAAGAGCTCAGAGAAGAAGGGATAGAAGAAGGGTGGGATTCATTTCTTCTTTTCACTGATTCTCAACATAGAAAATGCCATTGCATGCCTACTAAATGGCTGTAGAAAAAACCCACATGGACATTTGTCCAGTGACTATGTGTATCGGTAGCCAGTGGGGTTGATAGGTGCTCAGTCAGTACCCTGGTTCCTCCTAACACCTTTACAGATGTGCTAGTGACTGAAACTATCAGCCTAGGTTTGTAGCTCAGTCGCTAGTGAGCTGGACTCCCAGTCCGTGGTGCTTCTGAGTTGCAGGTTGCAGCCTGGCCATGGGGGCAGGGCTGGAGTATGCAGGACAACGCAGGTAACACGCACCCCTCTAAAAGACTGGCTGCACTCTGCCACTGTATCACTGGCTGCATAGGATTCTCAATGCTCTAGCCTTAGCCACCAGCAGCCCCTGGGCAGGTTCCTGCATTGGATTGTTAAGCTGCAGAGCCTTTGTCTGCTTGAGACAGACCTGTTTCTTCCGTTCTCAGGTTACGTGGTCTTCCCCCTTTGCCGAAACTCTGTGGTTGTCTCTGTGGAGCTCGAGCCTCGTTGACAGGTATGATATAGAGAGCGTCTGCCCCCTTGGCCTCTTGCACACTGCAGACAATTGAGTGCAGGGTCTGTAACTGGAGTGTAAGCCCTGAAGGCCCTCTCAGAGCCAGGGCAGGGCACTGCTCCCATGTCACGTCCTTCACGATGTCAAGGTTTGACTTTACGAGCTGCAGCCCTCCCCTCTTCCCCTATGACACACACAGTGCTGATACTCTCACTCACTCCCTCTCCCTCTCTCTCTCTCTCTCGCTCTCTCTCTCTCTCGCTCTCTCTCTCAAAGTAGTAGCAACACTTTCTCACAAGAGGCAGTTCATGAACTGTATATTACTCAATCCACCAATCCAAACTAGCTCAATTTCTTTGAAGCAAAGACAAAAGTATGTTTGGAAGGGAGGCACAACTAAAGCTTTTTCTTTCCCACTTTGCACTGACATTGATGGAGGTTGCAAAGGCAGTTTTCAAGAGTTCACAAAACTTATTAAAGTAGACTACCCACTATTTTCTACAATGTACAATGTTTCTACAATGTTCTTTGCATTTTGTAAATAAGAAGTACTTTCTGAGAAATGAATCCCAAAAATAAAATCCCATTCAGTGTCATTGTTTCAGACAGTGCAAGAAGAAAAAAGTGGAATGTACGTCTTCTCAGCCTAGGCCCTTGTAATGCTGTTAGCCCCCTTATTATAATAATGACTTTACAGAGGGCATTGGTTGTTTTCTATTTCTGTTTGCCATTTTCTTGATTTGATTAAATGTCTGAACCCATTTGTCCCCCATTGTCATCAGTGTAGAATCCACACACTGTTTACTCAGACCTATAGATCCCATTGGACTCCCTAATTTAGGTGCAGCATTATCCTGTGTGTAAACATTATTTCAAGGCCCATTTCCTCCAGTCTGGGTTAAGTCTGTGAGTCAACATTAGCAGTCAACTGGTGGCCCTGTCAGCATGCAACTGTGAGAACTCAGAACAGGCTAGTCAAATAGACCGAAAAATTGAAGTGTGTAGCGTTAAATGCAGAGTTTAGCGGCAACAGCAGCAGTAGCAGTATTTCTTTGATTTCATCATAGTTGTTTCAAACTTGTGAATGTAAGTCTACACTTTGGTCCTTTGATATCAGAACTGAAAGTGAACTCAAACTTGGAACATTATCCTTTATTGTCTCTTAAGTTTCTCTTAGATAAATTTACCTAACAGAATTGCATGGCTCCTCCCATAAAACATCTACACACACACACACACACACACACACACACACACACCCCCCCCCCCCCCACACACACACACACCCTTTCCACTAACATCTGTTTTAACATAAAAATGCTGTTAGTAAATGAGTCAATAGCTAAACTGTGTGTGATTAAAATCCCTCCACACACACCCTGACCCCAACTGAGCCAATCGACAGACTGCAACCCAAGTGCAAACACTTCCCTGGGGTTGGCCATTATAACCCCCCCTCCCCCCAATGCATACCTCCACTCCTCCACTCCACTCCCCCCTCCTTTCTCTACTTACTTTGCCCTCTCTCAATCTCTCTCTCCCTCTCTCCCTGCATATGACTGCCAATCACCATGCACTCGCTTTATCACCTTATCAGCCCCATCCTTAATTAGGGCCCATTAACATTCCTCATCACACCTTCCATTGAGCTGGGCCTGCTCTACGGGTGCCGTGGCCCCCACTGCCAGGCTTGAATGGGCCAGTCAGGCCATGCGCACATCCATTCACTGGCCAGATGCAGCCTGCTGGCCCCAAGCCGTGTGGGGCCAACCCCCTTATTTGTACGCACGTGCAGAGCGAGAGAGAGAGAGAGAGAGAGAGAGAGAGAGAGAGAGAGAGAGAGAGAGAGAGAGAGGGAGAGGGAGAGGAGTCTGAAAAGGAGAGATTGGGAACAGGACTTTGACCAAGAGACATGAGAGATGGGTGGATAAAAGCACGTCTCAACATACTTGTGTGTGTGTGTGTGTGTGTGTGTGGTTGTTGTTGTTTTTGTTATTATTTGCAATGTTGGGGAAAATGTGTCTCCAACTGCAAATGACATTCATTTGGTATCTACATCTAGCTTTGCATGCCTACGTGTACCATCAAGTGCACTGGAAAACAAGCAGGCATTGTTACATGGAGATGTCTCTCAATGACCTACTATTAAAGGGCCTGTAAGTGATAGCTTTTTACAGTACTCCCGCTAGCTAGCTTGACATTCTTGGAGCCAGCTCTAATGGCTTTGGGGGGGAAATGGCTCTGTGACCCTGTAAAGGCTGCAGTCAGCGACAACAAAAAGAAATCACCTTGCAGTGATTTTCTTAATCAGCTAAGAAACAGTCAAAAAGACGGGTATTCCTGGAAGGCAATTATGTTCTGTTGTGTTGTGCTCTCCACATTTAGTTTGATGGCTGGTGGTTAAGACTGGCATAAGCAAGAAGTGGTAATGTCACTTACAGGGGTTTTAAGTTCCCCTCACACAATCAAATCAAATAAATAGTTTGAGACTGTTTTGCTTTAAGCTGTTTCATTGTTATGACTGCCATTTTTCTCACTTATGGTTTCAGAGCTTTTTATGCATTGACTGTTGGGTTGATGGGTTGCTCCTTGGGTGTTACTGTGACATACTCTGGCTCTTTTCAGCGGTGACTTTTACAGCTTTGTGGACGTGGTGGGCTAAATGACATTGTTTGTTTTGCCTGTGGTTAGTGCAATCCCCACAGTGTTTCATTGCCGTTTGGGTGAGAAGCCAAGGAGGGACCGTTTAGATGGAGCTGCTGTTTTAACAGCGAGACTTTCTGCTTAATAGTACCTCATTTCCTTTCCACACTGTGGCGTCTGTAACAGGGCAGAGCTTCTGTCCAAGTCAAACAAATCCCTCTCGAAAGTCACTCAGATCTGTACTAAACAAAGATCTTGTGAAATATGCCCTCACCGTATTTGCAGCAGCAAGTTTAGGCTGTTTTGCATTATATCGAGAAGTCTGTTTGAAATAGTTTGGAAACAGAGAGCAATTGATAATCATGTATTCTTTAGAGAACCTAAGCTGCCTGACATGAGTATTTGTGACTGTGTCAACATATCCAACATTCAAAGCCCAAATTAAAACATGAAACAGTATCCACATCAAAACCAAATATTACCACACGTTCGTCTTGAATAATTCAAAACACAACGCATGAAAAATACATCAAAAAAATTGTGATAAATGAATTCTGATCCTGTGTTCCTGTTGAACGAGTGTCTAGATACATACAGAGAGAGAGAGAGAGAAAGAGAGAAAAAGAGAGAGAGAGAGAGTGGTAGCTGTGGAGGAGGTGAGCTCCTGGGGAGGCCCAATGAAACCTGTGCTGCCCTCACGCTGGTGGCCAGGGCCGTGTCTATTGTGGCCAACAGGATTACGCCAGTGGACTCCCTGAGGAGTTTGACATGGTGGCAATTAGACAGCCCAGCCCCCTTCTCCTCTTCTAATGCAATAAGTGCTTAGCTGGTGGAAAGCTGGCCTCATTCGCCACTGTTTAACAATCCAACGACAGCCCCCCCCCCCCCTCCTACCTACTGCATGACAAAGAGGCTAAAGTAAAAGTTTTCTACTCAAATGAGAAAAATCTAACACATATCTGAATTGAAAGCTGAGGAGTTCATTTGATGCTACACACCACACCGGCCAAGAGAATAGCGCGGAAATGTGTGTTGGTTGGGGGGGTTACTTTTCTTGGATCCCAACATAGTTTTTTTTTTTTCCCTTTTGGACAGCTCAAGATGTCCCTGTCCAAACAGGTTTATCACCAAAGGATTGGCAGGCTCTTCCCAGCTGTTTGAAATACCATGACACGTCCTTCCGCCTCTACCCTTCATTTGAGTTTCCTTGAGAAACAAAAGAGGGATTTCCTCCCCTCCTGATATATGCCACTGCTCAACAAACACTGTCTGGAGGAATCACAAGCCAGAAAAGAAGATATTAAAAATAGCCTGCAAAATTGAAAGCTGTCTCCTGCCCACAGCCAGTGGTGCTTTAGGGTCACGAACATCTACAAAATACATCGGGTCAACATCTTTTGCTTGTGTGCTGTGTGTTTTACGAGATTATTGGACACATAATTCCAAAACAAGACATAATTGATGTTACTGCCTGTCACAGTATTCATTTTTAGAGCTGATGTGGAAGGTTAATTGCAGTGCATAAGCCTCAGCATGTTTCCTAGCAAATCTGGGGCACATTTTGCAGAGTGATATACCAGACAAGGAGTCTGCACAGGGCCTCAGCCCCCCGCCCGCCGCCCAGTCCCCCCCATAGGCCACCCTCTCTCTTGGTCATTACACGTGCACATGGAGCTCTAGTATCCATCCAGTAATCCCTCTGCTTCTGTCCCTGCTTCCTGGAGCGGGGGAGGGGGGTGGCGAAGGAATCGGTGGGGAGATGGGTCCTCCTGAACAGACAATGATAGACATGCCCAACAGCTCTGCCAGATAGATACACACGCCATGATGAGAAGGGCTGGGGTGGTGTGTGTGTGTGTGTGGTTGGGGGGGAGGAGGGGTGGTAGTCCTGTGTATAAATTGGCCCCATGCCAAAATACCTTATCCTCCCTCAAGACAGCAACCATTTGTTACCATATGCAGTCGACAGTTCCCCCCTCATGCCAGCACGCACAATCACACACACACACACACACACACACACACACACACACACACACACACACACACACACACACACACACACACTTTACTCTATCTCTGAGCTACCTATCATCTGCTTTTCCTCAATGATGAATTTTTCTCAAGCTCCAGCATTTATGATTAAACTGTCACATTTATAACACATTTTAAGAGAAATAGCCACTCCTCGCTCAGTAAGCACATGAGCCTAACTTAAAATCCAAAAATATGCTGGATCATATTTTATAATTTTATCAGTAACTTCCATTTAACAAGGACATGTGTCAATTGCTCTTTATTCTTTATCCACTGAGAACCCTAGAGGACTTCAAATACAACAACATTTCAGCACTGTGTCATGATGGTCATCATTGTGCCGTCATAGAATTTTGTATTGTCGCATCAATACTAGGAAATTACATCAGTATCACTTTTATAGCTCTGTGCTCTCTCTGTCTTTGACAGCCAACGTGAAAGATTTAGAAAGGTGTCATTGGGAGTGGTCAACCCCCATATAATGAGAAAAATACACTTCCTGATCGCCTACACAACCTTTCCTATTTGCTTGTTTGCATAGGAGTTTTGCTGTCTTGGCCTGGGCTTTCTTTGTGTGTATGTGAGCTCCACAAAGCACAAAGACTTCCCTGGAAAAAAAGGAAAAAGCACTTTCCCATAAATGTATGTTTTTTCATTGCCCAATCAGGCTTCCTACCGTTACTGTTACGGAAATAAACGGAAGCAATGACAAAATAAACAGTCCAATGGACATACAGTAGCAGTATTAGGTTGATATGAAGTAGGAAAGATTGTACTGTAAAGAGGACATGCTCTCCATCTTTTATGTCTCAAAGGCAATTTTAAAATCATGCACACAAGCCAGTGGAATAAAAAAAAAAATGAAAAAAGATTTTTTGGTAATTTACATGTGTCTATCTAGAGACGTCATGGCTAAAATCTGTGCATTCATATCAACCATTCTGGAGTACACCCATAATTAAAGACGAGTTTTTATGGACTATGTCATTGGAGGTTAGTGGTAATGTCTTCATTTTTCAGCACTAATTAACATTCTCCTGGTCAATGTAAAATTGATCTCAGGAGAATTAGAGTTGAAATGCAAAGCCGTGACTGTGAGTTGGTTTGACACAAAGTTAATTACAAAATGACACTGAAAGCGTTAATCAGTATAAGCTGGGAATGGACAGTTTCAGTTTAATGGTCTGAAAAAAAGCTGAATATTTGAAACACTATAACATTCAAAAGCAGTTTAGTTCACTGAAAGCTAAAAAATCCTGTGTCCTTAAAGTCAAATTTCCAATGTCTGTAACTTTTCACCAACTGTAAAATCAGTGCTGAATGAGTTTGCGCTGGATTCTGCCAGAACTCATGAACTCAACATCAACACAAGCCCATTAGGATTTAGTGCTTCTCTCAGAGACCAGACACACGCCGGGACATTTATCATTCAGTCAAACTAATAGGACTTATGCTGACTTGTATTGTCTCTCCCCAAGACTGATGACAGAAATCTGAGATGAGGGAGAATTCCACTCCCTATTTATGAGGTGAGAAACTTCACCTGAAACTGAGTTGAAAGCAATCAGCAACATGATGCACTCGGTTGCAATATTGTGCAGACATCAAACTATTCACAGTCATGAAAGGGATCATAAGAAATCAGCCAGAATGAGCCTGAGCTTGAGGCCTACTTTCAGACAACTATTTTTAATAGTCGTTTTGTAACAGTTGCTCCCCCTCAAAAAGTTTGGGGGTTTGAGACAGGAGAAGGGGGGAAAAAAAAGCTATGGATTAACATTCTCTTCTCACACAGCTCTTAACCAGCTGTGTCAGTTTGTGTATAAGAGCCAACTGCAGCTGCACAAAGTATTGTCAAGAGGGAAGTCATGGCTGGACAGTTCCTTCCATTTGCTTTATGCTAACGGATTGCCTACTGCTCGGGAGTAAGTGTGAGAGTTTATTTGGCTTATTTCAACAGATGGTCAATGGTGTTTTTGGGGTGAGCCTTTTTTTTTTTTTTTTTTTACAGTGGCACTCCATTGTATTTGAACCCAACTCACTACCCCAATAAAAAAAATCAATAATAAAACAAACACTGGCAAACCTTGTCAAGATTTTTTGATATTATTTGCAGCTATGCTGTCGAGGAAAATTCTCCTTTAAAAAACTGACAATCATTTACTGTGTTAGGGTGTTATTTTGTTCCATTTGCCCTTATGAAAGGGTGGGGCTGACGCAGAAGTCTATGGCTTGTTAAGGTTTAGGAACACATCACTGATTGGAGCTATGATCAAGATAAATCCCTCATGTTCCTGGGGGCAAGTAGTCCACACACTGATACCCTCTGCAATGTTTGCGCAACGTTGTGGAAACTTGAAAATGTCTCAGGGGCACTACAAGAACGTCAGGCGTCAGATATATGTGAGAGACGTGCTTGTAAGAGGAGTCAAAGGAGAGGAATGAGTGTCTGTCACAGCTGTCTGGCCTCAGGGGTTAATTATTAATCCACTTAATTCTTTTATAATTCTTCTTAATTATTTTATTTTTTATTGTACTAGTGCTTGAATAGATAAGTGGGCTGTGTAGCACATTCCATTTAACATGCATGAGCTAATAGGAATCAAACACACCATAGACTCAACACGTCCCTTCATCAACTAATCTCTTCTCCTCTCTCACCTCTCGGTGGTATAATTCCATAGTGTACCACAAACACAAGCCTGAAATTATCCTGTTTTTCTTTGGCTGGTTGGGTTTTAGCAAAACTGCGTTCTTACACACACAACGCCTTCCTTCTCCATGCTAAAAATAACAGAAAATGATATAATCTTGAGCTGGCCCTTGCAAAATGTTTTCCCTTGACTTATTAAGTGTTTTTATTAGGGCCTGCGAGAAAAACATTAAATAATGTTGAAGTCGGCTCCACACCCAAAAATGTGGTACGCACAGAAAAGGGAGTAAGCAGCAACAGATATAGATGTTCACTGTTAGTTATGTTGTAATTTTATGTTACAAACTTTTACAAGCTAGCACATAAAAAGTGATTGTCAGACTCGGTTCCTTACTGCTCCAATAAAAAGTGAGCGAAAAGGTGAAACAGCCAAAAGAAAAAGAAAATAATGTATTTGCTTACAAAACCTACATGTACCAACTATTTTATATTTCGAGTTGTGTCGCATAGTTTTCTTTCTTTTGTTTCCTCTCTTTCTTTGTGAAAGAGAAAGAAAAGGTACGCTGCTGAGGGTGACAGATGATATGTGTAATTTATGGCAAGGTAGAGAGCAAGAACAGACACCACTTCTTAATGTTATGATAAAGGCCCATTATGATTGTTATGGCTTGGCCCAGCCACCTGTACCAGCCCCTGCCCAAAGGAGCTCCCAAAACAATAAGCCCAGGACAGTGCTGCACCTCAACAATACATGCACAATATTTACCAGCTTCAACATCAACAGGGCATATTTTGGGGAGGGGTGGGATGGGGTGGGGGGGCTTTAATGAGGATATCTTGACTGGAGGAGACTGAATTCACATAGGGCCCTCATAGACTGAGACAAAGGAAGAATTCTTCCCCAGCAGAGCCATGGCTGGAGGAAGTGGTGCAGATGCCAGTGTAGATAAGCTCGCTCCGGGTCGGGTTACCGCCAGCTGGCTGCACATAGTTTTTGTTGCATGTGGAATTCACATATAGTGCAAACTATCCCGTGTGTCTATGGCCAGCAGCAGCCTCCTGCCACAGAAGCCACTGCTCTTCCATGTTTCCCATGTAGAGTGCAGAAGCTCTTACATTCTAACATTCTAAACACACACTCTCTCACACACAGACACACACAGAGACACACACACACACACACACACCTGATGTCTGAGTCACTCAGAGTGAATGCGGTTTTCCTGGTCTCCTGGCAGACTATCCGACCGTCTGATCCAACATAAAGACTGAGCTGTGAGCGCACGGAGCTGAAATCTATGAGAAGAACACATGTATATGCACTCAGGCAACATTTATGAGGGAAATGTGCTGTTAAATCTCAGGAGTAATTAGACATTCATCTTTGAGTCAAAGAGTTGTGATCCATCTGTCCAGTGCTTTGTCCTTTTAAACCTTTTCTGCTTCTGGAGTGACCAAAGCACTTTTCATTTGCTTTCAAAACTAGCATCATAGCCTACTGCTCCAAAATAAACTCCCAAGAGACTTTTGATTTCAAAGAAATGGATTAGAAAGCTGAAATTCCAAAAATTTGCCTCACATGATAGAACAGACCTACCTGTGGGTTCTGTGGGTGAGTCCGTTTGTGTTTGTGTGTGTGTGTGTGTGTGTGTGTGTGTGTGTGTGTGTGTGTGTGTGTGTGTGTGTGTGTGTGTACAAAGCTTGCTAGTGGGATATCCCAACCCAATTCTTTTAAACGGAATGGTTTTAATCTACTTTGTGCCTCTAATGTGGACTTTACCCACCTATCCTAAGCCAATTAAGGTGATCCCATTTCACAGGCGGTCAGACATTGTGTATTTCAAACATTTCAAACTGGAAAATGAAATGAACATGAGAAGTTTGAATACTCCCTTTAGAAATATATATTTAAACAAATTAGCCAATTTTCATTGTCATAGGATGCATTTTGAGAAATGTACATTTTTTAGGTGGTCTATTTTGTGGCCTGGCACTTTGTGGTACATGGGATTTGCACAAGGCACTGAGGTGTAAAAACATCTGACAATTGGAGTGCTGATATTAATACGGATAAGCGAGACCTCAACAAGTTTAAGTAAAGCTATGTGGGGCGTATGAGAACTCAGTATCATGCACAGCACATGAATGGAACCCTAGTATTGAAACAAGTAATGTGAAGTGGACTAGGAGGAACAGAGAAAGTGCGAGGGAACTTCTGATGTACTGACAACTGAACTTTAGTGAATTATGCATTTGCCCTCATTATCAAATTGTACTCTAAGCAGTTTTCCCTTTTCAAACACGTTGAACACAAGTACAGAACAAAGACAGAGGAAGTGGTCTATATGTTCAAGTAGTTTAAAGATGCCTTCCCTGCAACTCCTCAAGTTGCAGAT
The DNA here is from genome assembly GCA_027497455.2 of Sardinella longiceps. Classification (NCBI taxonomy): domain Eukaryota; kingdom Metazoa; phylum Chordata; class Actinopteri; order Clupeiformes; family Clupeidae; genus Sardinella; species Sardinella longiceps. Next base: position 1,603,739 of record JAODXP020000008.1, read on the forward strand.
TCTTATAGAAAAGAACTCCCAAATTGAAAAAAATTATATATACTCGCCCGCGAAGCCCCCAGCATTTTCTTAAGTACAGTAGCACTCCACCTTCTCAAGTTTACACACACATACACACACATATCACCCCTCTGGTTCTTTACTCAGCTTGCACATTTTCCTCTTTAGCTAACAAAAACATGTACAGATGTGATGAATAAAAAAATCCTTTGGCATCCTGTCTGTTTTTCATAAATTTTACAGCTCTGGGTTTTTTAATGTCCTGTTCAGGTGAAACTACAATCCATTATTTATAGCACTCTTATAAAATGTGCCTGCTCCCACGAGCTGCTGAAAGTTTTATTGTGTTAATTATACATTGGAGCTAGTCTGGGGGCCTCTCGCTGGCTCCCATGAACGTGAAGGTAATTATGTCAATTGGGAGGCTATGCACAGGAACAAATCCTGTGCACGTGCATGCGCTTAGAGCAGACTGCTGTACTTTATCACACGTACGGCTTGTTTACATTGGGTCCCCTCTCTTTCGGATGGGATGGTATCAGTCAGAGAGACTGATGGACGAGAATCTCGTGCATGGTGTGACAGATAAGAAGGGACCCCTCACTGGAACTGGGCGCTAAAAAAAAAAAGAAGAAGCTTTTTTTAGAGGTCTAATGAGAAGGCTGCTCTTTCAGCCAGATTCTGCTCCAAGTTGGTTTGCTCACACACACACACACACACACACACACACACACACACACACACACACACACACACACACACACACACACACACACACACACAAATACACTTTCCCCCTCCTTTACTTTGTTACACACATGAATGCATGCGCATGCAGACGAACAACCATACACACACTCACTCAAATGCATGCAAATACAGGCAGTCACACAAACACACTCACATTGAACTAGTGAGGGTTTAATGAGGCCCATGGAGATTCAGGATTGACAGTCGATTGGTGTCATGCTGACAAGCCATCAGCAATCAATAGGAGGCTGACTGCTGCCTGCTCACAACAGGCAAATTCATATCTTCCACACTTGATGGGACTCCTGCAAAAAAAGAAAGAAAGAAAGAAAAAAAAAACAGGCAGCTAAAAATGGTGACTGTTTGAGTCATTATGGGAATTTTGTACCTGTGAAAGAAAACAATCCGCTGCCAAGTCCCAGAAGAAAATAGTGTGTGTGAGAAGGCAGTGTGTAAGGAGGCCTGTTTAGGGCTCAGGACTGACCTTTCATACTTTAAGGAAGGAGAAAGCCTTGTTTCATTGTGACTTAACTGCTATCGACCAGTTCCTCATCTCGCTCCCTATTTACTCATAATAAAGTATGAGATGGCATGGGAAAGTCAGCCTTGCTCTGGCATGTATATCTGTCCTTGTTTGACAGAATTTTTCATGCTCCATTTCAGTGAAAATAAAATAAATGCTATATTCATCTGGAAATAGAATCTCTGCTTGAGATTCACAAGCATGAATGCTCATTTCATTTCATCTCAGTGAAAAGTAGGGTAGGGGAGAAGGAGAGAGTCAGAAATGGCAGGTAATGCAATATTCATGTGTGCTGTGGCAGACGTCCTCTTGGTTCTGATGATTAGAGAGAGGGCTGCTTTTCCAAGTCGTCTCTGGAACACGACTGACGATGTGTATATGTGCCAAGCTGTTATGGGGAAGCTTTGGAGGCTGAGATGCAGAAAAGTGTTACTTCACAAAGCCTCAACACTTTTGCTTCACCTTTGATCTGGCGCAGTCGGTATCTGTGGTTTACCCAGCAAAGAGCACTCTTCCTGTTACCTGAAGGTTCCTCCAAAACCAATACGATCCAGTGGTGAGATAAACAACAGCAACAAATCATAAAACCTGTATAAATGAAATAAACAACCTGCATGTCCAAAAAAAATATAAAAAAAATACAATAGCACTGTTCAGATTTCTTAATGTACACCAACACAAATAATTCATCAGTTGCATTTTTGTTCCTTCAGGTTAACGGCATCTCTGTAGCCAGAGGCCTCTTGACAGCCTGTATATATTATCTTCTGGAGCTGTGCCAGTCACCAGTCTGTCCATGAATCTTCTTTATTACAGTGGAGGAAGAGTGGAACTGTTTTAACATGCACCTGTTCGCAACAGTGTTGTTTTATTGATGTGTTCTCTTTGTAATTTATTCATAATTTTGTTGGGGGAGGCCGGATTTGAAGAGTGCTGGATATGTTATTTATCTCAGGCCAACGGGGGAGGAAATGGTGGGTGAAATTCCCATGTTATAGATAACCACAAAGTCAACATGTCAATAATTCATCATTCATATGATTTAATATATCAACACATGAATAATGCATCCTTCCCTGTACCTCTCTCTCTCTCTCCCTCTCCCTCTCTCTCTCACTCACTCACTCTTACTCCCCCCTTCTCTGAAATTCATTTTATTTTTTTCAGCTGTAGATATGGTTGAATTCTATACAGCCAAGTTTTCCCATGCTCTTTTCTAAAATATGAAACAAATGAAATCAGGGTGATTTTAGATACATTGATTTACTCATGTGAAAACTAAAACAAACAGACCAAAAAATGGAATGTGGACCAGTTCATGTTCAGAATGGCATGGAGTAAGATGTAGCCTTCATGTACTGTATATGAATGTAGAATTTATTCTTTCAATGAAAGCAATTATCAGGCAATTATTAAAGTGAAAAGATGTTACATCATGACTAATTATATTACTATTTGACAGCAATAGTTTAGCCACTTAAGTGCTTTGGTGCTGCTGGGAGCTTTGCAGGGATCTTTGCAGGAGCAAAATACTTCAGGGAGTTTGAGTCATCTTCTATTGTCAGAAACTTTTCTCAGACCTCTCATCAAGCTCCCTGTTAAAGAGGCATGAATGGAACTAGACCCGAGGGAATTCTATGAGTGCAAAGATCAAGACCAAACAATTAATTCATGATGACATCTAACAATAGGAGGGGAATGCAAAGGATGGGGGCAGGGACCGAGAAGACACAAATGGCCTGAGATCATTACTCTCTCACTTCAGAGTCCAGGAGTGTCTTAGTGCCATTCTTTGTGTGTCTTATTCTCTCAGGGTAAAAGACAGAGCAAATTACGCATCTCGTCCCTAATGATCTCTTTTAGGTTAATGTGTGCCTGATGGATCATCAAATCACACTGTAAGGCTACGCTAAAGCGTAGGACTCCTTTGGCCAGATGGACATGGACGGTCAGGGCATCATCCCAGTCGTGCCCGTGGGCTAGTGAGGGTGCTTGGTGAGGGCAAGCTGTAGCAGCCATCCCATTGTTCAGGCTCCGCAGACCAACGTGCAATTAGACTCCAGTGCTCTCATTATTCTCCCTACGGTGAAGAGCACCCAGACACAGGAGGTGGCAGAGATGCCAGTGTCTGCAGACAAACAAGGGGTCGGGGGGTCTGGAACAGACAGTGCTACAACACGCATGTTGGGCGAGAGGGAGGGAGAGAGTTGTGTAAGTGCGTGTGTGTGTGTGCGTGTGTGTGTGTGTGTGCGCGCGTGTGTGTGTGGTGGGGGTAGTGGAGTACAGAAAATTCACAGACGTAGGCCTGTTTGTATGTTTATACGACAGGGATTAAAATATTAGTGTAATCTTAACTGTAGCCTCAAAACCTCACTATCCTTTGAGTATCATTCAATTATTACACACTAATATAATGAATATTTTACAAGCATCATGGAGGCCATTATAATTGTTAAGGTGTCTTGATATAAAGACCTATCAATAATACACAAACAACGTTATAAGAACATTTGTGATGGTTTGATGTTACAGTGATCAGAGACGTGGTTTCAGAAGGGCGCCTGCGCCTTTAAGGGTATAGCTAGTTTGTCAGTGGTGAATGGAGTGTCGGTTTTCAGCTCTAACTCCTCCTCTATATTCTAATGAGGGGGCCTCTTCCTTCCACTTCATTTCAGCTAACCAAGTACACTTACAGCCCCTTTCTTACCCCTAGGTCAAAGGGGCTATTTTTCCCTAAGACAAAAACACAAACCTTGCGGAAATCTACCAAGAAGAATCTTTTAAGCGTAAAAATGGATCAGCATCCCGAAAACAGGGCCTAAGTTTCTGGATGTATCCGACGGTCATGCAGTTTCCATGTGAATCAACAAGTAAATGAGTGGAGCACTGCAGCACTAAAACTTTCTGGACAGGGACGCCAAGAGAGCGGCAGCACAACAGACGGACAGAAAACTTTTCGGAGGCGATATCTGCTTTTGCAGAGGTGCCAAATCGAGACGCTCGTATGGATTTCAAAGGATGACTTTTCACTTGCTCGTTTTTTCGACGCGCATTGAGTCCCAACTACCTCCAAAAGACGCAAAAAACACCGAGGAGGCACAATTTCGTATGTTCTCTAAATACAACCTGAAGGTGTTCTGCGCGAAGTGCGTATTAGTGTAAAGTCGTAGCAAGCCATTGTTTTTAATTTTATGACTTAAAATGATCATGTTTGGAATTTTGAATCTGTAGGTTTGGGATACCGAATTTTTGGAGCTTTTCAATACGGATCATAACATTTCGAGAACTCCATAGTAAAGTTCGGATTGTCTCATATCAAAATGCCACAACTTAATGGAGGTGGAGGAGATGATCTTGGAGCAAATGACGAACTCATATCCTTTAAAGACGAGGGTGAACAGGAGGAGAAAATATCTGAAAATGTATCATCGGAGAGGGACCTGGACGACGTGAAGTCCTCTCTTGTGAATGAGTCCGAAAACACCAGCAGCTCATCAGATTCTGAGGTAAGATTCTTCAGGACAACTTTAAAGTTTTAACATCACGTAGGTTAGTTGTCCAGAATTTATAGAAATGTGATTTCATTATGGTATAATTATTTCTTCTTGTGTTGTGTGCATCAGCAAACGGAAAGGCGCCCACTGCCAAGACCAGAGCTAGAAAGTTACGAGAAACACCGAGAGTACTTGGCAGAAGGTAGGCTAATACTCTTAACATGGTCACTTGTTTAGTTCAGTGTTGTACCCTAAGTTTTCTGTCTTGCCCTACTAATAATCTGTCTCCTGTCCTTATAGCTTTGAGAAGACAGCAAGATGGAGGCTTTTTCAAGGGCCACCCTTACCCTAGCTATCCGTTTTTAATGATCCCAGACCTCACCAATCCATACATTTCCAACGGATCCCTGTCACCAAGTGCACGGACGGTAAGTGTCCGTTATTGCTGTCATTTTGCAACTCAATCACACTCGAGCGATTTTAAGTGGATATTTACAGCTGCTGTCAGACATGCTCTTCAGCCACGCGATAAAAAGTTGTCAATGTAGCGCCAAGCTGTGCGCCATATTCCCTTCAAGTGGCCTCTTAGGAGCAGTCCTTTGTTTCTTCGAGGTGACAGAAACCTCAGCGAGACATGCTCTTGTTTTTGAGTTGGTAGGCGCCAACATTTGTGCAAAGTCTAAACGAAAATGGACATAAATAACTCGGAGAAGTTTATATGATGAATAGGCCCCAAGTCACTTGTTGAAATCTGTACATATTTAGCATCCCATTACCCTGTTTGTTTTTCGAAGTTAGCATGGAGAAGTTTTTGTCTGACTTTCTCGCGCTACAGTAAATGGGTGATGAGCACGAGTGTTTCCTACAATATCCCATGTAGCCATTATTAACAATCCTCTATTATTGTTATAACAAAACGAATAGGCCGAGCCTTGTGTTGGTGACAAGTCCAGACAGATATGATTCATCCATCCTGTGGAAACTGGAATGCGTCTAGAGCGCTTTTGTTTCTTCGCGCTACAATGTTGCTGCTTGTTTAGATGATTGCACTGTTGTGAACATTATCACGTTTCAGTGGGTAGATTGACTTAGCCAAATGAAGAGTGGAGTTCTTGGTATAGATTTTCAATTAATATGTTGTAGTTTCAATGGACAGTATGTTTGTCTCCAGACCTTCCCATGACTCTCAGTGATTGGCATTTGTTTGTGTGCAAAAGTGACTTTGATAAGTATTGCTACTGTGAGAGGACGTTTTGGTCAAACTTATTTAGTATAGATTTAGTTAGAGTGAATGTAATTAATAGTGCAGGGCTGTAGCTCATTTGAAAACCACAAATGTTATAGCTCTAGAATTGTCATCAGCTATCCCAGAGGACTATTGTTAGTCCTGATTGGAGCATTACTGCTCTCAATGTCAGAAATATGTGCTACTGTGACTATGCAAAATGCATTGTAGAGTTAATCTTATTTCTTTTTCTGAATAAGAGTAGGTTTACAGATGATCACTTTCATTATACAAATGAATCATTCAAGCTAACGTGCCTGAGTTGAAAGGTGTATCTTAGGGCACGAATGGTCAACATGGTGACTGAGTGCAAAGAAGAGGTGGATAGTCTACTATGTGTTAAGAGTAGTGCAACTATTTCTCCCTATCTTAACACAGGGACTTGGAGGCTGTTCTTACAGATTGATTCTCCAGCATTAGCAAAGTTGACAGTAATAGGCTCAGGTTGAGTGGGTGTTTGATCTGATCTGATCAGAGATCTGAGGAAACGTTAGCTAGTTAAAACCTTTGCAAGGTGATTGTTTTCCACTTGGCCTTCAGCAACCCTGGCTCTGATGTCAGGGAAAGCCAGAAGCAACAACATAAACCACGTCTTCCTCGTTGTACAATAGAAAGGCTGTGTACATTAAAACATTCGAGCAAGCAAGTGTGTTTTTGAAGCGCCACTCTGTCTTTTTGAGAGGTAAACATGCAATGCTACTGAACCATAACAAAAAATGTTTATACTACCCCTTGGCTCTCAATACAGAGCATAAACATAACCTGCAGTTGAAATGAGTCCTCCAACCTCCCCACCCCCAGTGAGATGGTGCTCACACTTGGAAATCAGTCTGAAAATGTACGGAAATTCCAGTTTCTTCTTTTTTAAAAGTAAAGATGATATTAGGGGCACAGTTGACTGTCAGAAGAGCAGATACTACGTGTGGATTTACTGACTTATTAAACTACTTACAGTAGCCTGCTGGTCAAAGAGCATAGGCCTCCTGATATTTTTTATAATGCTAGCCATAACCCCAGGTTATGGTAATATCTGCTGAGGGAGTCCTTTCTCACTGTCCTCTTTTAGCACATGCAGATCCAGCAATTTTTTACTTCTCCATCTCACTCCGTTTCATCTATTTTTGACCTATAAAGTGCCGTGGGGACCCTTTTCAGCAAAATTTTTGAAAGCACAGTTTGGTGTGACATACTTCTGGTAGCTTAGCTCCCCCCAAAAAAGCCTAACATATCTGGATTATTTCCTGATAGTTTTAGGATTGTGAAATTTATGATCTTAAGGGCATATTGTAGTACTAAACAAAAATGATAAGAAAAAAAGAGTTGTCAGTATGCAGAACAGGATGGCCTTGTGCATTCATGCCTTTGTTAGCAGACATGATAACTTTTCATTGGCCATCACCATAACCACTATAGGCTCCTTAATTGCTATGGTTTCACTGCCTACAAAGTTGCTGAGCAACATACTGGGATGGGCCTCAAAATACAAATACAGAAAGGCACGTTTGAATGTTCTGAAGAAAGCTTAGCTGGGATTAGTGTGTGTGATTTGTAAAACTTCAGTTTAGTCACAATATGTCCTGCAATGATTTGACTTTTTTAAGTTCAAGCTGTGGATATTTGCCCTTATCTGAAGAATTATTGTTTGCTTGGCCCCCTGTTCACCTTTGTTTTGTTATGAACAGTTTGTTTCTCAAGCATTAGCTGTAATAATCTCGCGATGTTATTGGAATGAAGTGCTCTGATTGGAATGAGTGGCTTCAGTGACAGTGAAGTGAAGAGCGATTGCATAGTAATTCTGTTGGAACATGTAGTTGTTCTTTGGCTCACAGCTCTCTCTCTCTCTTTTCACTCATTCTCAAGTTCTTCCCTCTCACTCTCTCTCTCTCTCTCTCTCTCTCTCTCTCTCTCTCTCTCTCTCTCTGTCTGTCTCTTTCTCTCTCTCAACTCTCTCTCTCAACTCCATACACTGCTATGGTATTTTAAGACCTCCGAGACAATATAAAGTAAACAGCGGAATTGTCCTGCGTACTAGAGGGGCCTCATTTTACATAAACAAACAGTGCTCAGGAGAGCGGTCCTGTCAACAGGCTGGGCCTTTTCCACACACTCAGCACTCGGAGAAGGGTGGGGTGGAGGGAGGCGGGGAGGGTGGGACTGCCCCCCTCCACCTCAGCCACAGAGGGGACATTGTCCAGGCCTTTAAGTTAGGGCAACATTCCCGTAGTGCAAGACGGTAAAGGAAACCTAAAAGCTAGTGCACGAATGTTTGGACAAATGACCAAGTAAACATAGCTTTACATTTTTATCCAGGTTTAATGTGTTATGGGAAGAGATTATTATTTTTTTTTTTGCCTGTAAAGCTAAACTCAACAAATCCAAATTAATTGGATGGTATTTATCCTTATTTTTATTTCTTTATTTCAATGCTATTTGACCATTTAATGCCTGTCCTTTCACATCTGGTTAGCCAGCTATACATATGCACGTACTGTATGCCATATGTACATATGGAATGTGTGTCAAATCCCAGTGAGGGAAATCGAAAGACACACAGGCTCATGGCTTGAGTTGTTTGTTCCTATTCTACCATCATGTTAGAGATTTATGCGTATCTGCATGGCTTAATTAGAAACACAAGCCCAAGTTAATATTGCAAACCATATTTTCTAGCAGTTGCATCATTGCAGAGTTTGTGTGTGGAACAAAAACATATTTTTTTTCTTAAACTATGAGTCAGGACAACCATTTGATTGATTAGCTTTCAAGTATATCATTTCAGTGGCTCCACAATGCCTACAAAGATGTTCAATGTGTTTTTGTTTTGTGTTTTTGCAATATCAGATAAGCTATGGCAATCAAAATGAAGAATGCGTAAAGTATGAAGTAAAAGAAATTTCACTACATTGCAAGATCGTACTTTGGAAAAAAAATCTTTCTACCCTGAACCACACTGTACTTTGTGGAATTGTGAATTCTTGCAAAATCCCATTGCAAGACCCACCATTGTTAAACAGCAAGCTAATGTTAAATTAGCTGAACGTTTGACCTCAGATTGGCTTCATTAAAAGATTCAAAAGAAAAGTGACAAAACAATCCATCATGGAGGGTTGTATATCCATAGAGGAATTTGAAAGGCTCTATTTTGTGGCTTGGCTTAGTTTGATCCCTGTATTCGCTTGTCATACCCATGGCTGTGAACTCAAAGCAACACTCCTCATGCAGAAAACACACACACACACACACACACACACACACACACACACACACACACACACACACACACACACACACGCATACAAATCTGGAATGGGATATAAGTAAATGTTTGTTGTAGGGAGCAAACCTCTGCGAGAGCATTTGCCGAATGGCTCAGCAGTTGGCAGCATTGTAAGGAACATGGCTGTGTTTTCTTTAGAGCAAAGCTGACTGGAGCCTGCCTGCCTCAAGTCTCTGTGTTAGTTCAGCCCCCACGTGTGAGTGAGGGCCGAGTCTCTGACCTCATTCTCTATTGATAAGGCTTTTTTTTGTGTGTGTGTTGTGCAGATGATAGAGATGGGGCCGGGCCTCTTCCACTGTTTTTTTTTTTTCTTCTGTTTTCTTTTTCGTCTTCATGTGTGGTTGCATGTGCGTTTGGTGCCGTTTCTCATTCTCCCTCCAGAGAACATGGCAACACTTGGCGTTCGAAGCCACATACTGACTTCATGCATCAATCCATGCTAATAAAACCTGATTGTGCAGGGGATAAAGTGGAGTTGGAGGGTGGGTGGATGGGTGTGGGGGGGTGAATGGGGCTTCAGGCTTCATCAGTCTGGTATTTTTAACAGCTGTTTTCAGTTATAGCCTCACAGTCAGAGCTTCCTGGGGCCTCTGGAGGGGGTTGGGGTGGGGGGGGGGGTGCGGGATATGGGGGTGCGGGTGTGTGGGAAAAAGTGGAGGAGGACGCTTAGGGGGGTGTGTGGAGGTTGGAGGTGGGGGTGATGGGAGAAGGAGGGTGGGTGTGTGGGTGGGTTGATCATGGAGGGGGGAGGCATTGGGGGCATTGGTGTTGTAGGTGCCAGGTGGGCAAGGGATGGGCAAGTGTCCATCAGCAGATGTTTTTTGTCTGCTTGGCAGCCCTCCAGTTCGCAAAGCCTGTGTCACTGTTATCTCGTCTGCACCTCTTGTGCCCTGACAAAGATGGGCTCTGTCTTCTACTCTCGTCAGTTCATGCCAAGTCGAGCAAGAGCTGAAGGACACCTGATATCATCAGACATAATCAAGATTTTCTTGTCGAGGGAGACTTGAGCTTAGCCCATCGTCAGCTTGTACCGACAATCAAGATATTCTTTTGTTATTCTTTGCGAGTAAGCAAGGCCAAAGAGCGTGAACCTGCCAACTCAACATGCAGATTCTGCAGGGCTGATTGTCCTCCCTAGTCTTTTCACGTTAAATGGAGCCATACTTGTTTTCAGCCAGCCCTGCCAAGGAAATACTTGGTGTTTGATAAAGACAGTGAGCAGTGTTTCCTGTTGCACACACTGGTGGATGGTGGATGATCCTATTTAACCAGCTTCCCCTCTCTGCTACTGTTGGACTTTCAGACCTCGTCTGTCTCTCTTTGTGACGATAATGTGAAAGGACTGGCCCTGCTCACTGCACCTTGAGATATCCAAACAAAACCAGAACAAAAAAGCTGGAGGTTTGCTTTGTGGCCTGCTCTCACTTTGTCTTCACCCTCTCTGTGTGTGTTCTGCTTAACTACATACAATATGGCAGCTGGCTTAAACTTCTCAACCTCTATTCTAGCTTTTAATAAAAGCCCCTAAACAGTTCTAAATTCAGACTTTGCTCAAAATCAGCAGCATCTATTTTCTGTCTTTTTTTGTTTTTTATTTTTACTACCAGCCCTGCAGCATTATCTCTGACCCAGTGAAGCAGCACTACAACTTTTGTCTTTGGCCATGAGAGAGCTTTGAGAGTAGATGCCTTGTACCCAGTCCCCCAAAATGCCTTCGCCATTCCGTGTTTTTTTTCTTCTTCTTCTCCTTCTTCTTTTTTTGGTGACGTTATTGACATGTTGCCTGTGTGGTGGGCCGTGCAGACCCAGGCCCTGTCTTAAGAGGCCAGCAGTGGAGAGCACCCCCCCTTTTGTGGCAAGATCTGGGGGTGGGCTGTCCGTCCCGGTTCTCATGTGAAATGAGGGATGTTCTATAGTGACTCTTGGCCGAGGCGACAGGGAGTGTATGGGAGTGTGCATGAAAGGGGCCTTTCAGCAGTTCAGTATAGCTTGAAAGCCCGAACAAAAGCCTGGAGGGTGGTGACGGAGGGCAGAGCTGCTCGGCCCAGAGAATACTTCCCTTTTCGCTCCGCCAATCTCCTAATCCCCACCATTTAGGATCGTTTCAGATACTGTAAAACATTCGTAATGAGCCGTGCCAAAGGTACCGATCCTCACACAGAAAGAAAAAAAACCCTCCCTCAGTCTCCTCGTGTTGTTTTTATAGCCGGAGTAGTGATTTGAAATAACATTCGTCACAATTATCTTGTTACTGTTTATTTTTTAAGGGTTTCATTGTGACCCTTTTTTTTTTTAAACATTGTTGCCAGAAACAGGTTTGACAAGCCCCACTCACTCAGGGCCGAGAGAGACACCTCACAGCATTGTTTCAGTCTCGGGGTGAAAGGTTAAGGTTCAGGGCCTGTTGACGTGACTCACAGATGAGTGGGCACCAAAGCTCCTGGATTCTTGGAGGGGGGTCACCTCTGTCTCTCCCGCTTGGGTTGGTGGCCTTTCCCAGCTCCCCCCTGTACCAGTCCTCCATTAGGGCTGACTCTAAGCTGTCAGACAGCTTGCACAAAACAGACGCACCCCCCCTCCTTTTCCACACACACACACACACACACACACACACACACACACACACACACACACACACACACGCATACAATACTCACAGACCCTCTCCCGAGTCCCTCTCAGAAAGTGTGTTCGAAGGCGTAATGATTAATTAGAAAAAAGGAACAAAAAAAAGCGAAAAAAGTTGAAAAAAAAAGTGCTCCAGTTTTCCCCCTAACAGACTTTCATTCAGCGCGCCGAGTCCTGCGCATTCAGCCTGGTGAAGTGGAAGTGACATAACTGCTGGCACAAAAGCTCGGCCAGCGTGATTGGTCAGGAGCCTCGCATTGTGTGTCATCGGGGGGCCAGTCCTGTCTCAGACAGCACTAGGAGAAGCCCTTATTTTGACCGCCGGTGAAGCAGTGCATTAGGAGGACTCTATTGTCACATGATGTGTATTCAGTGGAAAACTAGGCCTTGTGTTGTAGTGTAGCTCTGTTTTTTCCTCTCACACCACCACCCCCACCCTCTCTCACACACACACACACACACACACACACACACACACACACACACACACACACACACACACACACACACCCCAACCCAGTTTAGTGCGAGTGTATTTCTTATCCAGCTGGGTCTTGTCGGTCAAGGCATGAAGCACCCCTCCCCGGCCACAGCTGCAGCCGTGGCCCAGAGGCGCAGTGGAGGCCTTGTGAAAACCCCCAGAGCTCTTCCCCATTGCTCCAGATGAGTGCTTCATTGTGATGGACTGAGCAGGAGAGGAGAGGGCCTTTTTCCCCTTGCAGGGGAGTGGGGCTGTTCGAATTTTTCTTCCCCCCCCCCTCCCCACCACTCCTCCTTTCTGCCTTTCAATTCCACGTTTAATTTTTTTTGTATGTATGTGCCTGAAGAAACAGAACTCTCCTTGTTTCTTAAGATGTCAATATAATTTTTTTTCTTCTTTCTCCATTGCAAATATGCAGTTCTGGGAAGAAACAGCCTAGTTTGATTAAATATTCATGTTTTCAATTTGCAGCGACGGCGCCAGTTTGCATGTAGGATAAGTTTGACGCTCCTTGTAAACAATTGTAAACAATCCTCAGCAGGGCTGGGTTGTTTTTTTTTTTTTTTTTTTTGAAAAGGGGCTCAGTTTGTCAGAACCCCGGCACTCTCTCTCTCTCTCTCTCTCTCTCTATCTGACACAATTCTCTCTCCTGCCCCAACCAACCTTGTGAAAACCGCGATGGCCGCCTGGGCTGCTGCTCTTAACTACACTCATCTGCTGAGCCCCCACTTCCAGCTGCAAGCAGTCAAATCTGGCTTGTGTTAGCCCCATACGCTGAGATTTATAAATTGTTTCTCAGACCATAAATTCCCACAATAATTGCACTCCAACCCTCTATCCCCCCCCCACCCCTGTGCCTTTCTCTCACCCCTATGTACTCACACACTCACACTCCTCTCTCTCCTCTCCTCTCTCTCTCTCTAACCTCCATCTCTCCACCCCTCTCCCTTTTTCCTCATGTCTGTTCTTCCCTCAGCTCCCAGTGCAGTCACACATGCACAAGCTCAGGCTCACGCTTGCGTCCACACTTTAACAGTGCTTGGGCTGACACTAATTGTTTGCAGGAGGGAACTGGTTTGACGAGGTGGTGGTTCTTTTTTTTTTTTTTCTTCCTCCTTCTCGCCTTATCGTCAGGGTGGAGGGATACAGGGTGTTGCTGTTATGGTGCAATACATTGTAGGTACGCAGTAAAGAAATCTGAGCGAGATCCTTCAGGCTAGTGTTTTTTTTTTTCATGAGAATGACATTTCACTCTCTGAAGTTGGACAGTGTCAACATTTTCTAATTCAGGGTCAAATTTTTCTCATTCATTTATTTTTTTAAATAAAGATTTTTAAGATAAACTCAAGTCAAGTGTAGATTATTTTTTGGGAAGTAGATTCTGACATGGTCATGCATTCAAGGGAACTCCAGGCTACTGGTAGCATTTTCCATATTGAAAACATATGACAAAATTGCCTGATATTTAGCAGATCCTTGTATCCAAATAATATGGATCTCCAATGTGGTTTTGGGATATTAATGTAGGTCATCCAATGACATTACCGCTGATTGACCATCACCTTACATGGGCCCATGCAATTATGTGTCATAAAATTTCTGCCAATATTTATTTAGGCTTAAATTTAAAAAAATATGAAAAACTGAACTTCGACTTCGTTGATCTCCATCTCACTCACTCTAAATCACACTCTCGTATTACAGCTTGTGTAAACCAACAATCCTTTAAAAGAACGTGCTTTTGCTAATCTTTATTCTCTCCCAATGGCTTTCTTTTCCTTGGCAAAACTATTTGCCATCCAGCACAATCGCTTAGTGTTCTTTTGCAAATGTTTCGCAGGTCCTAATAATTGCTTAAAAAATTGGAGGTTTGAGGAGAGTTGTTGTTGTAGAACCAGACCAGACAACGAATTCCTCCAGTATACCACAAACACATATAATCTCCACTCTGAGCTGGCGTTTGTAATATATTGATTAATATCAAGTGTGTTGGAATTCATGTCTCTTGTGCACTGTGTTGTCCTCTCACTCCTCTGAACCCCTACGGTCTGTCATGGCTGTTTTGTGCTTGTATCAGGCCCTAATGGAAAAACGATAAACCAAAACGCTGTCATAAGCTTGGGCCAAATCCAGCACGACTTCAAAAGGTCACCCGAGTCGCGCTGATGTGTCATGTCGGCTTCTTCCTTCAACTGCTCATCCAGGGTGGGACATGCTTCATTTTGGGTAGTGCAGTTGTCAGTTGGGCTTGTTGGAGACTGAACAGGGGGGTTTAGGGGTGTGTGGTTGTGTGTGCGCGTGTGTGTGTGGGTTGGGGTGTCTAGGGAAAACAATAAGCCCTTTGTTTTCATTATGCTTTGCATTAGTATGAGTCTGCTAAGGTTCTCTGTTCTTTCCTTGTCTTCTCACAAAGTGCCTTTTCCAAAGTAAATGCTGTCTTTATATATTCAAATCATTTTTTTGGAAAGATGACATTTTTTTCACATCCCATTCCCTAACATTACTGCAATCGCAATACAAAGTGACAAAAATAAGAAGCTAATAATAAAAAAAATGCCGCTTTTTTTTGTTGTTGTTCAGAGTTAAGGGCACAGAAAAAAAATAATTTTTTTGGACTGGTGCATTTGTATTATTTAGGTTTGAGGCTGAGGAAGTATGCATGTGTGAGCTGCATAGTTAACCTGTGCACTGCTCTCACTTTCAGAGCTGTAACCAGATACCGAAAGACTGGAAACCGCAGAACTGACTTGTAATTGACTTTAAGGAGGATGGCTGCCTTTTCCTAGCACAGGAAAACAGAACTCTTTCCAGGCGCCTTATTACTTTCTTGTGGTCCTAATTATGTGTTCGGTTTTATTTGACCTACCGTTTTGTCTCGCAGCACAATAGCCCTCTTATTCCTCAATTCTTCCTCTTTTCTTTGCTTTTCTATTGCTGTCTGTATGTGTGTGTCTTGGTGTGTCCAGCCTGTCTACAAGAGAATCCATGAGCATAGATCACCTATTGTTGAGGATTAGTTGAGTCAGAAGTGCTCTTAGCTCGTATTTATTTGTCCCCATGATTACACGTCTCTTTACAAATTGGACGCAATTGCATGTAGAAAAAATTCCCCTAAGACTTCTGTGTGTGTGTCATAGCATTATAGCATTGACTACAACGAGTACTGTTCTGTAGTTTCATTTTGTTCAAGGAAATATCTCTGCTTGCAGGGCTTTGGGGCTTGGGGGTGTAACGTGTGTGTGTGTGTGTGTGTGTGGGGGGGGGGGTGCTCTCTCCTCTGTCTCCTTTTCTGAAGGCCTTTACATTACGAGCTGTTTGCTGAATAAGAACTGTCCAAGGGCCCCTGCGCTCATCCTAAATAGGCCACAATGCCATGGAAACCCTTGCTCTCGGGATGGCTGACCTTTGAACCAGTTCTTTTGCTGGCCCGTGAATGAAGGAGCCATGTTATCAGTGAGGTCACAATGGTATCCAAGGGAACTTGGGGTGGCTGTGGAGGGGAGGTGGAGGGAAAGAAGCGCCAGTCACGATTAGCCCCTCCTCTTCTGATAGTGAACCAGAGGCTTGTGTGGAGCCCCCAGCACTGTGACGGACAGAGGGAGGAAGGGAGAGAGAAAGAGAAAGAGAGAGAGAGACAGAGAGAGAGGGAGTGCCACTTTAAGACACAAATGTGTGTGAGTTTACCCTTCTCCCTCTGGCCAGAGCCACTGATGGCAGGAACAAACACAGCCACAGCATTTACTGCCACTCATCCCCCAAGTCCCCTGTCAACAGTGATTTATTTACATGTCACTCATTGATCATGCTCTAAGTGGGCCTTCCATACAAGAGAAGCCCATGTATGGATCTCTCTCTTTCTCTCTCTCTTTCTCTCTTTCCCTCTCTCTCTCACTCACTCACTCACTCACTCGAGCTTTCCTCCTTTCTTTGTAGAATAGGCTTTCTTTGTACTTTGTGGTCTTCTACTCTGAAGTTGCTGGTGAAACAAAGACTTACTTTTATGTTCGGTGCTGCAACACGCAGTTAATCCCAGCATTCATCTGTTCACTCTCTGACCACTTGGATCTTAGTCAGATGAACTCAGGATTTGCCTTCACTTTACCGCTAATGTGATTATATTTGTCAATAGGAGATTTGTGGGGGCATTTCATGGCGGCTTTACTCGTTGCCTCATTAAGAAGGGCCCCCTTACTCCCTAATACCAGCATAACCCGTACAAGTGAACTCTCCCGTCCGAGCGGCCTGACCTCTGATACACTGACATGCAGAGGGCTTTCGCCTGCTTTGTTATGGATGTGCGCAGCGCAACCACGCCGCACTCCTCGTACGGGCCTGTTTTTGTTGTTTTGCACTCTGACTCCATTCGGGATCAGCGCGAGCCGCAGGACAGGAAAGAGCTGCCTCGCAGTTCCAACTTGTCTCCTGTCCGCCCTCACCACCACCCCTCCAAACCCCAACCCCCCCGCTCTTGTGTTCTCTTGTGCGGACTTTGCACAGCACACAGCCCACGGCCAGGAATGCCGGCTCAGGAAAACTCCCCCTGTCCTCTCTCTCTCTCTCCTCTCTCTCCTCTCTCTCTCTCTCCCATCATATTAATTTCCAATTAGCACAGCGACGGGTGTCGTTTGCCGAGGAATTGTTTACTTAATTATCGGAAACTCTCCCAGCGCTAAACAAACAATGGGCCTGAATGGGCGGCCTGGGGAGCAGGAGGGCTGGAAAACGGCCGGGGGCCCATTGTGTCGTCCCCCCGCCGGCCGGCCGGCCCGCCTGAGAAAAGAGCAGCCAGAGGTGTCAGGCGCATAAATAAATAAGCCAGGTGAGGCCCGCCGGCCCCTCCTCTTGTGTGCCAGTTTGTTTGAGCGTGCCCCGTAGGCACACATGTAAGTCATCTCCAGGCCTTTGTCTGACGCCAACTGCTCATGTGGGGAGGGGTGGGCAATGAATCTCTATTGTGTACTTTTGCTCTCTCTCTCTCTCTCTCTCTCTCTCTCTCTCTCTCTCTCTCTCTCTCTCTCTCTCTCTCTCTCTCTCTCTCTCTCTCTCTCTCTCTCTCTCTCTCTCTCTCTCTCTCTCTCTCTGGTTCCAAGGCAGTTTCTGTATCGTTTTTCTGTCTTTTTGTTAGGTGTGTGTGTGAAAAGGGTGTTGGTGGTAGTTGCTAATAAATAGAGCGAGAGAAAGAAGTGGGATTGCGCTGAGTGTTTTCAGGCTTAGTGTGACTGATTGATATGACCCACTTGGCTCCACCCGACGGACGGAGGGCCTTGGGAAACTTGAGCTCGTTCCGAGGTGAGGTGAGACTCCGAGCTCAGCAAGCGCCTGTGTGGTGATGATGATGATGATGATGAGCGCTCTGACTGAGTCCGCGCCTCATGACAGAGTGTGACAGTATCATTGTGGTTTTGTTTTCCCACAGCAGGGATGAACCCTTCCAAAAAAGCTGCGGTTGTTTGCAGATTTGTGAAGACATAATGGTCGAAGATGATCTCCATACAGGTTCTGTCAGGGCCATTGTGTGGGCTTGTGTGAGGCGAACAAAGCCATACCTGTTGGCTTGCGTGTCCAACCCGGAGACGGAGTATGTTCACTATGCTGATGTAGTGATTTGATAGGCGCTAGGGTTACCATGACCAGGGGTTTGAGATTCCAGAGTTTCAGCCGAGCTGTGTGGGATCCTGACAGGTATTTAATCTCGCTCCCGACCTTGGGGCCGCTCCGTTTCCTTGACATTGCACCGGGATGGGCAGACGCAAAAAAAAAAAAAAAAAAGCGCTCCTCCCTGCGTGAAGAAATCATTATCTCTCTCTCAGCCACAAGCTTATCGCTTCGGAAGAATTTCAGTCAGCACCTCACTACTTCATCTGCACTTCTCGTCTTGACCAACCAGGCTGTCAGTTGTTTACTTTTCATTTTTTTTTAAAACTCCCACCCACCCGCACCTCTCTGGCCTCTGGTATGTAGCACCTGTCGTTGAAGAATGCGGGTTGTAGTTTAGATGGCAGTTGAGTTTCCCTAAACAAGCACTTGTTTGTGGCCCGTTCTTCTTTGCATAGCGAACAGCGAGCAATAGCGATGGTGACAGTTCTGTGAATCACCGGTGTGAAGCAGGAATGCGCGGCCGCTACCTCTGCTGTGTCACGTACGGTCAAGCTTATACCGCAGAATTACGATTTTACATTCAAATGC